>JANHJO010004409.1:88037-108470 GCA_032468235.1 Pseudoxyrhopus heterurus
ATTGTAAACCGCTTAGAGAGGGTTGCAAGCCCTGATAGGCGGTATATAAATACAGTGCTATTGCTATTGCTTAGCCATGAAAACCATTTGGTCACTTTCTCTCAGCCCAACCCACCTCACAAGGCTGTTGTGCGGAAAAATAGGAGGAAGATTTGTTATATATGTTTGCTACCTTGGGTCATTTGTAAAAATAATAAAACAGGCAAGATACAAATAAACAATAAATAAATCATATTGCTGATTGCTATTTATTTCAGGAATTGTGTGCAATAGGAGTGGTGTGGTGGCCTAGAGGTAGAGCTCCCACCTCACAATCAGAGCCTATCAGTTCGATCCTAGATAGAGGCAGATATTTCTCTCTCTGGTAAGAATATATCTGCTGAACAAAACCCTGCATTAGTGACAGGAAGGGCATCCAGCCATTAAGCACTCTGCTAGCTCCATTCGGTTGCCCAGACTCCACCCAGCAAGGGATTATGGGGTCATTAAAAGAAGAAGAAGATGATGATGATTGTGTGCAGTAGATTCTCTCCTTACCCAGAACTAGAGGAGCTTCTCCTTTTCTTTCTCATTATTTTAGGTCTGAACCAAAGATCCTCTTCTCCTATAAATGCCAAGTGGACGAACCTGAGGATGTCGATGTGCATCTTCCCCATGCTTATGGGGTAACCAAAAAAGAAGGGCTGGATTCTGGCTTCTACTCCAGCACTCAGATTGACACCACGGCATACCTGGACGATGTTGCTTCCATGCCGTACCATGTGGGCAGCATCAATAGCATTGACAGTGATCGATGGAAAGCCATTAACTCCTAAAGGCAGATGTGGTTGAAAGAATAACTTTCTCTTGCACCCATTGTTCCATTCAGATAATCTTTTGGAACTCTAATGTGTTTGTCTTCTCTTTCCTTGGAGATGTTTTTTTTTTTTTAAAGATATTTGGATTCTGTATGGAACATAAAATTGGCAACTGTAGTCTTCCTGGAAGGACAATACTCATCTTTGTGAGACAACATACACATCATCTTCATTTCAGACATGCATAAATGCTGACTTTTCATATTCTTGGCATTCCAAATCTACATGGTTAGACCGTTTGTCACCTTTTGTTTGTGATAAAATGCACATTCTACCAGGAATATTGACTGTTCCTTTGAATATACACACCCACACACAAACAATCTGAAATTAAGGTTGGAATGCCTTGTTCGCATTTTATTTTATTTTTAGGTTTGATTTAATTATTATTTATATTCCCAACATTATTCAAATTCCCAGCAGTAACCTTCACTTTGGAATTGGAGAATAATAGCATAGTTCCTACATTTTGGGCACCTGATGTATGATTGAAATGGAGGTGAGAGAACTCTAGAAGCTTTTGAGCATCTCATAATTCTTCCCAGGGAAGTTGGGAGTATATTACATTTTAAAAAGACCTTACATAGAGAAGGAGAGGGAAAGGAAGTAGTCAGCAAGGAAAGGTCTCTGGAACACATTGCTGTGCTACTGAATTACTGTGATTTATTGACATGCAGGCATGTTTCATACACTGTATAGTTTTCAGAATGAGAATGTAGCCAAGTGAGTGTTATGGAATGAGGTACTTGTAAGACCAACAGCGCTTCTGTACAAATGGGACTGAGTAGGGAGAAGATGGCTTGGATGGAAATTCTAAAATGAAAAGGGTAGAAGAACAAATAGAAATATTTTAGGAGCCTGTTTTAGACAGCTTGCTATTGATGCTCGGGATGGCATCTAAATAGAATGCAAACCTGAAGTGACTATGAGGTCTAGATTAAAGACAAGCTATTTATAATATTAGTTGTGGTCTGGGCCTCCATATTCATAAGAATAGTGTAGGACCTGGTTTTTCTGAAACCTTTGGTAACACTTGGTTGATGATTGCGTTAGTGATGTTGGTAATGCCTGAATTTGGAAGACTTCTGAAGGCTTTTCTTTGAGATTAGTAAAGTAAAAGAATGTTAATTTCTTTTATTATAATCAAGATGATTCTGGAAAGAGAATAATCTAATATAGAATTGGCTATACTTTGAAGGCAAGAAGAAAAATAGCATATCTAAAACGTTCTGAAAAACTTGCATTTTGTACCCATGCATTATGCCTAGCTTTTGTTGTTGTTAATGTTCTTGCTGTAAGGTTAAGTGGAAAATGCATAATTATGGGCACCCTTAATAGTGTGCAAACTGTGGGTAAAATTATTTGAATAGAGACTGGCTAGGAGGCAAATGTAGACACAGCTAATTGGATTTAAAATTCCATAAAATAAGAATGACAAGGATATTTATGCTACAAATGAATGAATAAGGTTAGGATTCAAGAAACTCACAGCAATTTTCTTTGAAATGTATTTGCTTTAAGGAAACCTCTTTAGAACTGAGGCACAAAAAAAATATTTTGTCTATGCAGACATGTTATTCCCTTTTTCCTGAAAATTCTTCCATTTGTCATTTCTGCTTGCCAAGCCAACACCAATGTACATAAGACCTTGACTTTAAGAGTTTCAAAATTATCTAAATTCAGAAAAAGAAGACTCGTGCTTAAAAATGCTATTTGGATGTGTTGTTAATGAAGATTAGCAAGTTTGGTATGATAGAGAACAAAAATTTGTCTTTAATTTTGCTGTTGGCCAGAGTAGCTGTTTTTAAACATCACAATTTGGTACTTCAATTTGCCTTGCTGGTGTTAGCATTATTGTCTTGTGGCAAGAAATCTTACATAATTTGTAACTGACATCTCATTAATCTTTATGGTGTTAATTGGAATTAGGCTGGTGGAAACCTCTGTTCAGAAATGAGAATTTATTGCAGCATTATGTGAGCTGGATCATACAAAACCTCTATTCCCAGACAGCTGGTCAGTTTTTTTATTAATTTCTCAATTCCCTACTTCTATAGATATCCCAATCTCTTTTTCCTTCCCAGCCAGAATGCCCCAATATCCTTACATGGGCTATTCTCATTAGAGTGGATTGGTGTTATAGACCCACAGATCTGGAAGGAATAAAGTTGGAGAAAGCTTCCAGCACCTCAAGGTGCATGTGTGAAATGAAAGGATTCTTAATACGAAGATGGATATCTTGGATAATGTGAATCGGGGTGAGATGACATTTCAGATACTTTTACTAAACATGTTCTGCATCAAATATCATTCATTCACTCTGCTATGATCACTTTTCCACTGTAGAATCCTGTTGTTCATCACCACGATGACTTGATTGTTAAACGCCTCTTTATATATCTACCTTTGTCTTCTGCTGCTGAGAAGAAACTGCACTAAGTGAAAGAAATGTCTTCTTCCAAGTATATTGATTTTAAAGTGTATATAGATAATGCCTTCCATGTTCAGAGCAAACTACCATCCATAAACGGACAATGTTTGTGGAGGTGAATGTATTGCATGTCTCATGAAATGTTGGAACAAACTTTAAAAATAAAGCTATGTATATTTTTGTCTGTAAAATAAATGACCTTTGACGTAAATGAAGAGATCTCCCCCAACAGCGATAATCTGCCTGCATGTCCCCATATTTTTCTGCTAATTTCCCCCACCCCAAACTAAGGTAGCCTGCTATGCTGTAATGAAATGCTTTTATTTTAAGGAAAAAAGTCATTGTTAAGATTATTTTTACTCAAACCTGGCTTAAGTTTTAGAATGGTGTTTTCAGATTGTGATCACACCTTCAGATAGGGCTCAGTGTCACATCAACCTAGAACTAACTGGGTTTGATATCATTTTAAATTTTATTAAACAAATGTCCTTGAAGAATAATAATCTTAAAACTTGTTATTTATTTAAATAAAAATAAAATAAATTGAAGAAGGAAACAATCACTGTAATACAGGTAGTCCTCAACTTATGACAATTGAGCCCAAAATTTTCATTGTTAAGCAAGACAGTTGTAACTTTTCTTGCCACAGTTTTTAAGTGAATCACTGCAGGTATTAAGTTAGTAATATGGTTGTTAAGCGAATCTGGATTCCCCATTGACTTCGCTTGTCAGAAGATCACAAAAGGGGATCACATGACCCTGGGACCCTGCAACCATTATAAATACATATCAGCTGCCAAGCATCTGAATTTTGGTCATGTGACCATGGATTCTGCAATAATCGTAAGTGTGAGAAATGGTCATAAGTCATTTTTTTCAGTGCCATTGTAACTTCAAACCGTCACTCAGTGAACTGTTGTTAGTTGAGGATTACCTGTACTACTTTTGGGATTCACATGTGAAACTGAGATTCAGTTTAGGTTGCTTAGTTAGATATAAAGAGATTATGGTAAAACTATTCTTTTTTTGCCCAGTGCTTGCTTTGAGTAAGTCCCTCTAGCTCAATAAAGTGAACTATTTTTGAAATGCCTCTCTGTTTATTAAACTTGCCCTTCATCTTTGTGGATACCAGGACTGTAGAAATATAAAATACTATGATCAATGAAAAATGGCAGCATCTTCACTGGTCCATAATTAAACATCTCGGTAAATGAAAAAGTATGAAATCAATAATTGCAAAATTAGTGTTGACTGACAACTGAAAAAGCAAAACTTCCTTTAACCACAATAAACCACATTTCCCTGGTTATTTTGGCTGCGGGATACAATTATTGGGTCTTGCAAGCTGTTTTAAACTTTAAATTAAACAGCAATATAGTATTTTGAATGGGGCTTGAAAAAAAAATCCAGACAGCTAGTAGTAATAATAATAATTTGAAAGGAAGATAGAATACATATCAAATAACGGTAGCTATTAAATCTCTTACGTTTTTGTATTTCTGTATGTTCTGCACAATCTGAAGTTTGCAGGTTGTTTTAAGACCAGCCCTACTTTGTTTTTAACTATGTTTTTATGTATTTATATCCCACCTTTATTATTTTTACAAACAACTCAAAGCGATTAACGCAGGGCTGTCAAACTTGCAGGCCGGATGCATCACACGCTGGCCATGCCCGGTTTAGCAAAGGGGAAAAAGTTGTAATATGTCACGTGATGATGCCGCGAGTTTGACACCCCTGGACTAACATATCCAGCACACCCTCGTCTTATTTTCCCCACAACAACCCTGTGAGGTGGGTTGAGTTGAGAGAGTGCCTGGCCTAAAGTCACCCAGCTGGCTTTCATGGCTAAGGCAGGACTAGAACTCACAGTCTCTTGGTTTCTAGCCTGGTGCCTTAACCACTAGACCAAACTGGCTCCTTTATAGGTTGTGGTGAGCTGGTTAGAATCATTACATGAGATAGGTGGCCAAATAAATCCTTTAAATAAAAAATAACATATATATGATAGAGGTAGGGGTGATATATTTCCAGAGAGCAGGCGCCATCATGGAAAATGCATGCCACCTTGGTCCCGTAAAATGACATGGTTCCCACCCTATTGGAGTTGCGGGACAGACAGATAACCTTGAAAGAAGGAGGCCCAATAATAATCCAGTCCTATGCTGTGTGGGGCTTTATAGGTGGTAACCAGCACTTAGTGTAGATTGAAGGATTACAGTATTGAGGAACTAGTCTTGCTATTGTGTTTTGGACCAGACTTGTCTGGAACTAGGTGTTTTTAAATGTATGTAAAAAAATAAACTGCTTGTGGAGGAAGGAGAACCACTGTAATTATGAAATAGATTACACACAAACCCGCGCACGCACACTGCTGTAGGCAATAGCTAGCCCTTTAATTTTGAATTTAAATAATTGAATTTTATCATTCTTTTCATGTTTAGTAACTATTGGAAGTTTTCTTTATACCGGTTGCTATGGTGATAGAAGACCAAGTCCCTTTACAGATTAAGAAATAAACTCCTAAACCTACAATTAGCTGCTTCGTATACTCAAACAGATAACAAATATTCTATTATTTTGCATTGGAGGCAGTCAACTTTCATTATAATACAACAGCTAAATGTTTGTGCTTTGAATGTGCCTTGAATTTTGAAACTTCAATTTTTATTCCTTTTTAAGGTGCTATCAGGAACAACAGAATCAAATAAAAGGCATTTATTTTCATTATGACTTTCTAAGCATTCTGGTTGCCACACATTGTACCAGTATCCCAAATATAATTGTTATTTTGGGTTGGAACAGGCACAAATGTTCCTCCTTCAACTTTTTAAGGCAAAATGTTTTTATCTATTTTTAATTGCCAAATTTGATGATCCATTCTAATTAGAAAAAAATGAAACTTTATTGTGTAGTGCACAAATGTTTGGAAGCTCAGAAGCAAGAAAGGTTAAAATGCCCTTTATCAGAGATGGAAGCATCTCCAGTAACAACTGGATCTTATCAGTTACAGAACATTGTGTTTGTCTCAGTATGTTCAGTATCAGTAACCATTATGTTTGCCTTGGTAGTTGACAGTCTATTTTAGAATTGTGAATAATAATTAATAATTAAATAGTCTCAATCTTATCAAATGATCTTACCTTACAGAGTTATGAGAAAAAATGGCAGAATTATGGCATTTTTGCTCTTGAGGAAAGGGAGGCTATAAATTGACAAATGAATAATGCAGAGGTCTCCAAACTTTATTTTTCACTTTTCACTTGAGTCTTTTTGTTAGTGAATTGCAACCTTCCAATAGATATTCTATAGAATTGCATTTAATGTCAGTGTATAAAGTATTCACTAGAATGCATGCTTATTTGAATATTAAATTTTTATATTCTTCATCTTATTTTTGCAGCAACTGGGAGGGGCTAATAAAATGATGCAATATTTAATAAGCAATATTTAAATACTAAATAATTTTAATAGGAAAATATTGGACAAGTCATGTGTTTTTTATGCTTATTTTTTTTAGCTCCAATTATTTGCTTTCCATCTATAGGAGTTCTGCGAGGTGGAGGAATTTGATCCAGGTATTAAAGCTGAAATTTCATTCATGTAATATTGGAACATATGTTAAAATGAAAAATAGAAACTCAATGATCACATTATTTATATTTGAAAAATAAAAAGCAGGCTGGCTTGTTTTCTGTCCCTCTACTGGTGACTTGTAAATTTACACAGGAGTTGCAAACTACCATATACAGCGCCAATGGATAGCAATGACGTGGTTCTGATATTAGGTGAAACAAAACAGCACCGCAAGCAAGTTTAGTCTTGCTGAAAAGCAATTAAAATCTGCAGCTGGCATGTATCTCCAATAGAAGTGTCCTCCGTCATCTGAAAAAAACCTAAATTTCGGATGCGCCTCATCTCTGGTCCAATCGTTGAGACAAACATAACCTTAAGCCGGTTCAGTTTGGGTCATTTTATCCAATTTAGCTTAATAGCAGCATCAGCATCCCTGGAGGGAAATGTGGAGAAGGAAGACTAAGACTTCCAGCATGCTTCACGGCCGCCTCCAAGACCGCGTAGTGCTATTGGAGACTTTCTCCGCGCTCGCCAACCAGGAGCGAGTTTATAAAGTGGGTGGAGTGAAACGTGCTCTCTGGGTAGCTGCCTTGATTTTGAACTCGCCTCCGAGTTTTATTTTTTTCGGGTGCTGCTATGGGGGGTAGCGGGAGCACCCATGGCAGCAGGAAGGTCTCCTTCGAGCTGGACGAGCAGGAGCAAGTTCGGGTGTTGCAGGGCATCAGAGTGAGTGGAGGTTCACCCTTAGGAGGATGGGAGTAATGCAGAGGGCGGAGTGGGTGGACGGCGTCAGAGGGGAGGCGTGTGGGTGCTGAGCGGCAGGGTTTGAATTGTAAGGGCCAGTTCAACCTTGCATTATTTCTCAACCTTGGCTGCTTTAAGAGGTGTGGACTTCAACTCCCCAGCCAACATGATGTCCATTGCTATCCATTGGCATAGCTTGGGAATTCTGGGAGTTGAAGTCCATACCTCTTAAAGCCGCCAAGGTTGAGAAAGTCTGTTCTGATTTGCCACCCTTTCTTTTTCTAACCAGGTCCTAGTAAAAAGAATTTATTACAGAATTCTTGTTGGTTTTAACAGAAGTGTGTCTTGCCGACTTTGGCTTTGTTATTACAAGTGGTAATAACAAGGTTTCTGTCCCTGTTGAAATGTGAGAAAGAGCTTGGTAATGACCTTTATACCACTTTTCAAAGGAAAGTACTTTTTGCATGACTTGATGGAAGGTTTTGTTTTTTATCCAAAGGCTACTGAAGGATATGAACCCAGCTTTAGCATCATTTGTTAGATTGAGAAAGCACCTCAGGAAAAGACCAAATTCCTTTTTCCCTCTGGTTTATTATTTTTTAGCACACTTTAGCAGGGTCAAGCCAAACACAAAATATGTTGTGTGTTGAGAAAGAAAAGACTTGAATTGTTTAATGTGCAAGTAGACACAAATCATAAATATGTTCAATAAGGCCTCTGCAATTTTTAATGTATATTCTACACAGGTAAGATAATTATGTACTTTCTGGGACTGCATGCATATTACGAGTAGGGGAAAAATCGGTGTCTCCAACAGTTTATGACCACACAGTTCAAACTAAATTGGGTCTTTGTGCATTAAACTGGATTTGCAAATAAATTACATATCTTTTTTAAAAAAGCACCAATTTGTTTAGTTAACTGTAGATTTTACTTTTTCTCTAGAGGACAAAGAATGTAGTGGAGCATAAACAGTGTAGATCAGGGCTGTCAAACTTGCAGCCCACGAGCCGGATGCGTCATGCACTGGCCATGCCCATGCCAGGTTTAGCAAAGGGGAAAAAAATCCCGATACATCGTGTGACATCACTGATGACATGAGTTTGACAGCCCTGGTGTAGATTGACTGTTTAAATAGCAAGTCACTGATCACTGCAAACTTAAGAAACAAGTTTAAATAAACCACTGATTGAGATTTAATAACATGCTTTTAATATAAACCCATGAGTGTGAAAGTTAAAACTCCTATGCCAGATACCTCAAGAAAAAGCAGTTTTGTAAGGAGTCAGTTTGGAATGAAGAACTGACTAGAACTGTGTATTTTTCACTGCTGTGCAAAAATTGAGGATAAGAGGGTAAACTCCAGGATTAAAGCTAAGGGAAAAGCTAAAAGTTCTTTCCTGAAACTTTTTTTATGGAAGTAATTGCTGCTGGGATTTAATGTACATTTTGTATATAGCATTTCTTTCAGAACTTGAAATTCCTTAGTTGTAAAAAACCAACATCTATCTGTCCACCCACCCATCTCCATCCAACTTCACAGAATTAAAACTCAGAAAAAATGATATAAAAGTATAATTGCCCTGTGGTGAAAAAAAGAAGCAATCCCTCACATCATCCCCAGCTTAGAGGGGCCGACTCTAATTCAAGAACTAGAAGAAAAGCACTTTTTTAAGACCTCTCTTGAAAGTGCATAAGTGGGAACAAAATAAGAACAGCTGAGAAGCTGCACAAGAATGCAGGCATTACAGCAGAGAAGTCTGTTTCCTGGATCCCTCCAGGTGACATTGCTTAATCAACAGGAAAAGAGTTGTAAAAAGAGTGGTTCTTGTTTCAACCCTTGAATTAGGATTTTACTCCTAGGTACTAGTATAATAATTAAACTGGGGAGTTCTGGAGTTGAAGTCCACAGGATTTAAAGCTGCCAAGGCTGGACATCTGACTTAGCAACTATTACATGCCAGTAAGCCTAAGAAAATATCTCAATTTATATCTGTTTATTTACCTTTCATGACAAATTAATAACAGTTTTAATAAGACAAATCAAGCAGATGAATCACCATTTTGACCAGTCAGTAATTATGTGTTTGTAAGTACTTTTGTATTATGACTAAGCACTGAATCTCTTGTAAGTACTAGATGATACTGTTAGTCTTACTTTCCTCCCTGGTATATGACTCATGCTAAAACAATTTATTGTTTCAGGTTTTGGATTAATAACTTTTATGAATATATCCAGTGTAATTTATAAACAATGACAATTATGTTTATTATTAGTCAAAACATAACTTTTAAGAAAATGTGTGATATAAACGTTCTTACATTCCCACTATTATTTTTATTTGGGCTAGCTTTCTGAAGATGTAGTAAATAGAATGAAGGAAAAAGGCCAACCTAAACAAGACCAGCGATCTCAAGAGAAATCTAAGGTGTCCACAGGTATTGCGTGTCTTTTATTTAAGGGATGACTTACAAATTAATGAATCTGTTCCATACTACTAGAGACATATTCTGTGATGAAATATTATTTGCATGAGTATATGGTACCCTCTCAGCCCTAATGATATGCTTTGTTAGATTTTTCAAACTTTGTTATAGCTTTTTTGTTGTGAAAATTAATTCTGCATAATTCCTGTTGGCACTCTGGAATGTTTCAGCATGTTCATGATTCATAATCAATTTATTCATCCAATATTTTAGGTTTCATACATTTGCTTTTTTGTTTCACTCTTCTTCTGAAATACAGTAGATTGCTTTGTAATTTAGCTGAGTGGCTTGGTTTCTTTTCTCTTTATACCTTCTATAAAAATGGAATGGGAAATTTGTTTTTCTATAATAAGTATTTATTTTCATTTGTCCAGGGATCTGTCCACCTACCACAGAAAGTTTGGGTCAAAAGCCTTCTGAAGCAAAGAAGGAACTGTATAAGAGGTATGTTTCAGTGACCACTTTGACGGTTATATTTTAAATTTTATTCTGTCAAGACTAATGGAAAAATGCACACATTCAGCAACATTAACAGTGTAATAACAGTGTAGAGTAACATTAATTTTAAAAAAATTAAAAGTTCCTGAAAAAAAATCACAAACAGAATTCTTCTCTGCCAAGTTGACCAATTGCTAGAAAGTCTTTTCTTGTCCTTTGTTGAAAAAATCCTAATTGACAACTAAGTAATCCATTGTGTAAAATTAAATATAGATTTTGCATTGAACTTACCCAGAAACTTCATGTAAATGTTAAAAAGGAGAGGAGAGAGACCCAAGCACTGAGGAGTTCAACATTCGACTTCTCTCCTCACAAACACCAACCAAAACTGGCCAAAAGGAGAAAGGAGGAGAACCACTCCAAAACACTGTCTCCCATTTCCAATCCCTGAATCTGCTTCAAAAGAATACCATGATCAATGGTATCAAAAGCTGCAGAGAGATCCAGAAGCCCCAGGATGGTTGCTACACCCTTATCCTGAGTCCTCCAGAGATCATACATAAGTGGTACCAATGCCATCTTGGTGCTCTATTCCCAGACTGAAAAGGAGCCAGATAATCCACTTCAACCATGGTCCTCTGAAGCTAAGTTCCCATTACCCTCTCAATAATTTTCCTGACTGGCCCTGCCCCTTGCCTCCCCTTGCTTCCCTCGCCTGGCCTGAGAAAGTAAGGGCAATGGTGGGGGATGGAGAAGCGGCCAGGGCTGATTCTCTGGTGTCTCACTCTTGCTGGAGCTTCTTCCTTTCTGGGCATGTCTCAGTCACTTGGGGAGATGTGCAACCTGCTCTCTGCCCCGAGACACTGGCCCGACCTGTTGCGACTAACGGTGGCCTCGCTAACACAAGGGCTGGCATGGTGGGAATTGGATCCGGGAGGATGGGACGACGGAAAGGGGGATGGGCCCTCAGTGCCCAGCCATGACTTTAAGAAGTTCAGGTCAGTGGGAAAAGGGAGCTGGCCCCACTGAACCTCGCATGCCCACCCCAGAGGTCAGGCTCGGAGAAAGCTGGAGCGCCCTCGCCAAAGACACTCACCTGTCAGCCGGTTTCCCCCTCTCTCTCTCTATGTCTGTGTGTCTACATCTATTCACTCTCTCGGAAAGCCGCGGCTGGGCCAAGCCAGTAAGCCCTCCTTGGGACTCTTCACTACTCCTTTTATTTTTTCCTTTTGGAAATCTGGGCTGGCTGAGGAATGAGTGCCAGCCGCGGTGGAGCTTTCCCTTCAGGCGACCCTCCTCCTCCTCCTCCCCCTCCTTCTCCTTTCTTGACCCCCTGGCTGGCTGTGGCAGGGGTGGGAGGGTGCGCATATGCGGGGAGACCCTCCTTAAGGGTCCCATTTTAAGCCAAAGAAACAGTATAAATATTTCACAGTCCAAGCTTCCATAAATTGTTTTATATCTTTTCCTTGGAAAATCATTGAACATTAGAACTGGTCATGATCATCCCATACGTTGACTGGGTTTTTCATCATTGCAGTGAAATTTAATTTCTTTTGCTTTCTACAATGTAATCTACAGTGATGACCTACTGATACCAGTTCTTGGATCTAGCAAGACTGCTGTCTCATAATTTGAGAACTTTTAGCCTATAGCTGCTGATCACTTTCTTCTTTACAGGTATGAACAAGAGCAAGCAATGGTCCAAGAAGAACTACTTCAACTGGCAAAAAGAGAGAAGGAGGCGGTCAGTGAGAGTCTGAATGCTGCCCTCCAACAGGAGAGAATTTGTGCCCAAGCGGATAAGCAGAAAACATCCCATTTGGTGAGTACATACCAATTCCTCAACTTCCTGGAATAAAATTTGTCGAAGGGTTTTCCCTGCCCCCTACTCATGATTTTAGCATTGCACAAGTGCTAGAATATAAAGTCTGCTGTTGCTCCTGTATTCAGCTCAAAATTTTAATTCTTCCCTCTCCCCATTCTTTCTATAGCCTACCTGTTGTTCACTTCTTCATACTCTGAACCTATTTTAATATTTGCCATGTGATCCCAGGAATAGGCATGCTTTGTTTGAGGAATTCATTTAATTTATTAGAATGATATGCTACCTGTTGTCCAAGGGTTCAAGTTGAAAATGGTGCTTCCTCCTCCTGTTTTTTTCACAAACACCCCCCCCCCCCGAACTATAATGGACAGGGGATTTTTAAAACCCGAGTCTTCCTACTGTTGGTCGTCCAACACTTAGCCACTAGCTCACAGTTTCAGAGAGCTACTGTGTTCATACTCTTATGGTCTCTGAAACACTTTTTTGTCATTGAATATAAAGTGGTGCACAGTCCTGGTATTTTTGTAGGCATCTATGTATAAATAAATGAAGTTCAACCTATTTAATCGCAAGCATATTTTAAAATACAGTAGTTAAAGTAAATAGAGCACCTTGTACTGTAACTTATCTTGATGGCTATTCTGTGATAAAACAATTTAGAGTATAAAGAAAGTCGTATTTCTGCTAGACCTGTATAATCTGATGAGAAATACTAGTTGTAACTAGTAGTCACAATGCAGAAGGTGTCAAACCAGTGTGATTAGACACGAAGAATTAAACACATGAAAAAGTGGTAATATCTCAGGCAGGTAAAAGGTAGGTGAGACATTATACGTGGCAGCTGCACTGTTAACTCTATTATCACTATGTAAGTGCTAATTTTTTTTCTTGTGTGAAAAGTAATTATCAGGCTCTTATATAAAAAATACTATGAATTGTTGCCAAATTCACAGTTTATGATTAAGCTACCAAGAAATGCCTTGCTTTTGATCCTGCTTATGGAACATTCTCTTAAAGTCATGAGAAGAAAGTTCAAGGAACACACCTACCACTGAGAATATCATGAATGCTGCTAATTCATTTCAGGAACCTCAGTATAACGCCTATGTTTTCTTGCAGACAGATTTCTGAACCCAGAGTTGCTTTAGAATAATACAGGCAACAGAGTGAATAAATAAAATAAAACATATTGATAAAAATCAAATAGTATAGTAGAAAGCATGTAGACTAATGAAGCTTTATTGAAACACACTGATAGACTGACTTAAATATATCTGAATAAACTGGTTTTGTGGCATGAAATCATTGGGCAAGGTGTCTGGGCTAGTAGCATTTTGTTTGTCCCTCCCAATTGATTCTGCCACAAAATAGTCAAATTCTAACAAAGGATTTTTTTTTCCACATTTAGCTATACGTTTTATCCATCACCTTTTACAAACATGTAGCAAAGATGGTAGAGGAAACTCAATTGAGATTAGTCTCTCTTGCAGGAACTTGAAATTAATAACATATAGGAACCATGGCAAATAAATTACTATTTTTGTGCTAATTAATAAAGTGTAGTTGAAAAAAATGGCAGATCTCCAACATAGTGCAACATAGTACATAATACAGTAATGTATTATACTGTAAGGCTGTAGGAACATATACTGTATGTGAATGATGATTTTGCATAAATAAAAAAGAATAGAGAAATGCTTGTACACAGGTAGTCTTCGTTTAGCCAATGGGAAAATGGTTGCTAGGTGACAGTCACTAAATTAACCACTTGATTGGGAGAGAAAGATGCAGAGATCACTGGTTGCTGCCAACTCATTCAGATAAAATTATTTTATGCAGCAACACCAGTGTTACTTTCATTTTGGTGTGCATTGATGTCGGGTGTAGAAATGTTGGCTGAAAAATGATTTTTTTTTATTACTGTTTACTATCATTTATTACTCTTGTATTTGTAGTCACTGTCCAAGGCAGTTGCTAAACAAGGACTACCTGCATGCCTTATCCAATGTTGTAATATTAGGGTACAAATTCTGAATTTCACAGTTGTTTAATTGGTTTGTAATCTTGGGTAAACCCATAAAATTTGAATGGTACATGTTTAAGTATAGCAGTCACAAAATAAAAAGCTATTTACTTCCCATTGTTGGAAAGCATGTTAAAATAATCTGTATTGACCAGAGTATTAATTGTAATCCAGACTGATTAATATGGATTTAATAATTCTATGTGAGAATCCCTAATACAAATCAGCGAGGTTTTAATGAAAAAAGCATTTTTAAGCTGTATTAAACACTGCCCATGAATGCATTTTTGTATTCGGGCATGGTTACTAAATTAACACTAACATTAAAGAAATTTGGATGCATAGATTATTCAGAAAAGCCAATGCTAATGTTCAAGCTTCATTCAAACACTCTGCAGTTATTCATTAGGGTAATGGCTTGGCTAGGCAGTGGCAATAGCTTTTCATAGATTTGGAAAGTGCTTTTATAGAGTTTTCAATGTCTGTGCTGTCTCTTTTATTACTGTGGTGTGTAAACAAACAAGTTAAACAGAGGCTTACAGCATCTCAGTATATACACTATGAAACAGTTTATATATTATTATATACATATATGTATATGTATATTTGTGTGTGTGTGTATTTCCTATTTAGATGGGTTGGCTACAACTCCCATCCTTTCCAAGCAGCATGGCTAACTATTGTGCAGTCTGAAATCTATGGACCTGGGGCACTAAGTTGGAGTAGGTGATTATAAAAGCTGAAATACCCATACATGGGTATCACAATGCCCATTGTTGTGATGGAAAAGTGTACCTGCAGCAGCAGAGGGGGGTTATTTTGCCAACTCAGAGTTTTCCCTGAAAGAGACTGTGTGGTCCTGAGCTGATTGGGGAAGAGGTTCATGGTAGCCAACCCTAAATCTCTCAAAATAGATCTAGTAGATTAGGGAGCTATAACTTCACTTTAACAAGATTCTGTCCATTAAGTGCAAGCAAATAAAAGATTGAACTTGATTGGATCTTACTGCCTTGTCTCTTCTTGCCTATCAAAGCCATATAATTTTCAAAAACAGATGCAGGGCATGGATCATCATCTTTGCAGAGATAGTGCCACATTAATGATAGTATTTTTTCTGCATTATTATTTTATCAACAATCATATTTACAAACAGCTGATCAACATGCCATTTGCATTTTGTTAATGTTTTGCTTGTTCACTTCATTGATGCTTACAAAGATTCACTATTGACTTGTATGCTCTTGCATAGATTGAACTACAGTATCATATTTTAGATAGTTAGGCTCCTTGAGTGTTGCATGAGTAGGAATAATATAACAAAATAAACATTTCCCTCTTTCTCTAGGCCAGGGGTGTCAAATTTGCATTGTCACATCATCACATGATATATCGCAACTTTCCCCCCCTTCGCTAAACCGGGGGTAGGCGTGGCCAGTGTGACACATCCGGCCCGCGGGATGTGAGTTTGACACCCCTATTCTAGGCCATAGAAAAAAAATATTTTTTTCTTTCATAAGCTAGTTATTAGTGTGGAGACATAAAATAGTTCTCTCATAAAAGCTTTGCCCAATTTGGAATCTTGCTCATCATTCCTGAAACACGGTGTGATGTGCTTCTAGCTTCCCTTTGTTTCTTACATGGCTCATTTGATTCCACTAGGGAAACCTTTAGGTTTACTCTTACTCTAAATCTTAGTTTCATTTCTGTCAGTTTCATTTCTCTGGCTCCTTAATAACATTTCCTTACAGGAAGGAGAAATCCTTAAACAGGCCTTATCTATCATTGTTTCTTGAAAGTATTGCTTAGTGACTGGGCTGCTAAAAGATTTGGAAGGATTTCTATTCTGATAGGGAGGTTATAAATGATCTAATAAAATAAACAGAATGTGAAGGACAAATTAGCAGGCCTTCAAATGTCTTGCTTATAATGGTATGTTGGGAAAGAATATGTCAGTGGCAGCCTGTGGCTTTTTCCTGAGCTTTGGGAGGTGAAGGTCATGTCATGTATCATTGGAAAGATCACCTGGAGACACTCTTTGTCCTTGCTCTAACAGTAATTTAGTCATTAATACTCTTTCCCCAAAGAATCACCTCAGCTGGAATAGCAATATTCTTCTTAAAATGATTTTGCATTGATTGCATTGAAAGCTATTTGGCATTTAATCTGTGTTCTTTATGGTTTTCTTCCACTGACTTTTATTATTATTACCTAGTATCTGCGTGAAGCGATGGTTCATTCTTATTACCCTGTAAGCTTTCCGAGACCAGAGAGCAGATCACAGACTGGAAATTAACTGGCTTCTGGGCATAATTATTTACTTATTTTGTAAGAGACCCTTTGCTTGAAAAACAGGCTGAGCAATAAGCTCCTTTGGGAGTCGGAGAAACACTTAGATTATATTAAGACTCCTTAAAATTTCAACTTTTGTTGCTGCTTTGGATGAGCTACAAACATTGTGTTTTAGGGATCTTTTCTTCTGCAGCATTTTCACACAAAGAACTTTTGGTTTGATTGTATAAGCTTTGTTTAGACTTCTAAATAAGAGGAAATATGACCTCATTGATTCTCCTTGAGCTTAGTAGTTTTAGTAGATACTTGTTGCAGTATTTTTTCTTGACTGGTCCTGTGAGTTGATAACAGTGCTGCATTGGTTTTATTTCTGTCTGTAGGTCTGGATTCCTAGAATCCATTCACTGATAGGTATCTATGGGTTACCATATCAGCCCTATAATTGTTTGATGTCTGAATAAAGTTGCTGGTTATTAGGAGGTTTAGAATGACTTTTCATCAGTATACAGATTATCCAAACTCTGTTTCACAATGTCATCTACCCATGAGGTGTTGCACAGGCCTGAACACAATAATATGCTGGGTCCTGGCAGATTGTAGACATTATATAGTTTTTTCTTGAAGTACCTGTTCTAACGGGGATTCTGTTTCCCTTGAAGGAGAAATGGCTAATTTGGTATCTCCCAAAACCACTCGATAAAGAGATCTCGACATTGATAACTTTAAGACTAAATTATTATAATACATTGAAAGAGATTGGCCTAGAAGCTTCAGCTGACAACAAATGCTGCCCCCCCTCCCCTACTGAAGATAATCTGAAGCCATTGCATTGTTTGCAATGGTGCAAACTATATGGTGCACATGCTGATATTTATTTATTAAATTTCTTTGATATATAGAACCATGCATGGCTGAGAACTGGGTTAATGATAAGACACCTCTCACAGTTACTTTCCCTCTTGAGTGGGAGGTATTAATTACTGTAGGTAAGTGTTTTCCCCAGTGGGACCGGTCTATCAGGGCAAACTGATCTATCCAATTATGGGACTGAGCATATTGCTTATTGCAGGTACATTATTAGGTGAAATTGTGCAAACTGACTCTTAAATGATTGTGAAAGAAAAAAGGCAACATACAAGTGATTGTTAAGCATGTATGGATTGTAATATGCTTAATACTTGTATTGCTTAGTCTTTCTCTGTTTACTTCATTTATCTTTCTCTTTTGCAATTATTGCTCTAATCCTTTAGTATAGGTTCAATATCTTATAATGCTGATAGTAAAGCCCAGGAGAAGGGCCTATCTAAATCAAGGAAAGGAAATGGTCGCCCTTGACTGAGTTTGTGGCTGAAGTAAATTGTGCTCTAGCATATTGAGGAAAATGTTCCCAATATTTGGTTTCCCTAACACTATTTTCACTATGAATAACTGAGAGGTAGAAGAAGGGCCCATCCCTTTTCCATGCAAATCCAGGTAACTTAAAATCAGAGACTTTTGTCTGGGATTTTATGTGCAGCTCAGGTTTCATTCTATTATGAGACTTACTGCAATAATTTGCACATTTACTTAGAAGTTTCTTCTTCTTTAGAGAAATATAGTTTGTTTGGTTCCAAAAATAGCTGGCTAAATAATACTGATTCTGTATATTTGTTACATTGTCATTCTTTTGATATATTTTGATTTTTCTGTAACTTCTTAAATTTTTAATATTTTTCCAGGATTTTATACAGAAAACAAGATAGAACTAATATGAAAAAAGAGGTATGGCCTCTCAGTCATACCAATTAAAAGCAAATTAGGACCTTGTATACAATTTTTCGTGTTGTACACATTATGAAGTAATTGTTGCCTTATAGTTAAATCAACAGTTCAGATACCAATCCAAACCTTCCTTTTTATACCTAATTTTACACATCTGCTTTTCTTCATTGCAGTTTCTCTGAGCATCCCTCTCATCAGTATAATGCTGAGGTTGTTGAGCATATGAGTTCATGTATGAGCACCTTCAGCTTTGTGACCTTGAAACAAATTAGTGAGAGAAGTGGGAAGGAGGAGAAATAAATGTCATTAAGCAAAGACATCTCATTACAGCTTCAGAAAGGAAGGATTATATCATATAAAGTAGGGAGGAGTGAGTGCAAGCAGTGTTATCTGGATAGAAGGGAGAGCAAATAGAATAAATGAAATTAATACCCTGAAAAGTAATATTAGTTGGATTTAGGCTAATGTGATTTTGCGCATATCTCTTAAGTTCTTATCTCAATCCCCAAGGATAATGGTTTCATCAGATATATTGACCAAGGAAGACACTTCAGTTTTCATCCTTACCCACCCCCTGTCACACTTTTGTTTTATTCCCCTCTCCCCCAAATATGTGGGTGCAAATTTTATAAATGTCATGATGGGGGAAAATGCATAGGATTATGTGTAGAAAATAATTTCACTAAAGCATGTCTATGATATTATAGAGAGGAACAATTCTTTGGGCTCTGATGGAAGCCACATCTTCTGGGTGACTTCCATTGTAGCCTGCTGATTGGCTTCTTGGGCAGAAATCTCTCTTGTCGTTATTGAAGTGTTGTTCCTTAGTTATATCAGGAATTGGGTTTTAATTGTGTTTGGGTAATTAAGTTCCATTGATTGCAATTGAAACACTGCTGAATACCTGTTTTATTTTTAATCTAGATCTTCTTATATGGGCTACTATATGAAAATGGGATACCTCTTGTTTGTTAAATAATATCACAAGTTTTATAAGTCTGTAATATTCCTCAAATGAGGAGAATTAGGACAACTAAAACCAATGAAGGTTACAAGAAATTTTAGAACATTTTCAGTAGCTACCATTCCGACAAATGCCCAGGTTATTATAATACCTTACAGGACTTTTTAAAAGAACTCAGATATGAAATTGCTGACAAATTATGGCAAAAGTATGTGGCATGTCACTTAAATTAGACTTTTTGGAAAATAGCCAATATGATACCAATGTTTAACAAGGAAACCAAAGGAAATCCACAAAATTGTAAGCCAGTGTGTCCATCCGCCCTAGGCAATTTGGTAAAAATGGTAATTAGAAAAGAATATACTAATATAGGTAGTCCTCAACTTACGACCACAATTGAACCCAAAGTTTCTGTTGTTCAGTGAGACATTTGTTAAGTAAATTTTGCCCCATTTTATGACTTTCCTTGCCTCAGTTCTAAGTGAATCACTGCAGTTGATAAGTTAGTCACATGGTTAAGTGAATCTGCCTTCCCCATTGACTTTGCTTGTCAGAAGGTCATAAAAGGGCATCACATGACCTTGGGACACAGTAACAGTCATAAGTATGAACCAATTGCCAAGCCTCTGAATTTTGATCACATGATCATTGGGATGCTGAAAAGGTCATAACTGAAAAACAGTCATAAGTCACTTTTTTTCAGTGCCATTGTAACTTTGAATGGTCACTAAATGAACTGCTGTAAGTCAAGGATTACCTGTACCTGGCTGTAGATCATTTTCCAATAAATAAATAAACAAGATATTTTTTTGACATATTTAATTGGGTTCTCTTTATCTACTTAAGACTTCTAAGGAGAACAGATCACCTTTTAATATTTATGCAGAAATACTGAAAATTCAAAAATACTGAAAAAGAGAAGACTCTTGCGAGTCCCTTGGACTGCAAGGCGAACAAACCGGTCAGTCCTAGAGGAGATCAACCCCGACTGCTCTTTAGAAGGCCAGATCCTGAAGATGAAACTCAAATACTTTGGCC
>JANHJO010004415.1:56267-68999 GCA_032468235.1 Pseudoxyrhopus heterurus
CAGAAAGTCCAGTTGCCTCTTGAAAAAAGCACCTTTGGAACAACCATGACCTGGATGACTGAGAATCTCCATAGACACTAAACTAGGTAATGTCATCACTGCAAAAAAAGTGGTAAAAAGAGATGTTAGGAGTTTTGTACTTTTAGACATGCAAGATTCTGTTCATGTAGTCCTAGAATAAAGAAGTATTAGCTTATGGTCTATTTGGGAGGCTGACACTACTAGAAAAACATGAACATCGGATTTAGATTTAAAATGCATTTGTTTATTTGGTTACCTGTGGTTTCGTGTAGTTTTAGGGACAGCTTTCAAAAATGCAATTTTACTAAGGGGCTCAAAAGATAAAACACTTGTTTCAGGTTACTGATATATACATGTTGTACAGATTTGTGTGACATTACTGTACAGCTTTAGTGCTTTCAACACCTCAGCAGTATTGTTTTACATTTGCAATATATTTGAAGGTCATAGTCATGACAAGGCTGTTGTCTTCCTTTCATCTGTTCACACCAGTATTTAATGCCTTGGACCTAATACTGTTAAACATTTTTCTTGGACCAAGTAACTACATTTCTTTGTTTTTCTCCATTCTAACTAACTTCTATCAAATGCATTCCATTTCTGTAAACTACACTGTATTCTATCCCCTGATATTTTCATACCCCCAAAAAGTAAACAATATTTTCACTAAATTGGAACCCCGTCCAAAGTCATACTCTATTTGTTTGCACTTTTATTACACTATTTTAGTAGCGCTAGTATATATCATTATAATTGTTCCATTTATTACCATGTATTTGAACATTTATAATCTCTCTCGTAGTTTCTAAAAGCCTAAAACCTAGATTTGTGAATTTTTAAATGACATTTCATGAGCCACAGTGGCATAGTAGTTAGAGTACAGTACTGCAGGCTACTCCTGCTGACCGCCAGCTGTCTGCAATTTGGCAGTTCAAATCTCAACGGGGTCAAGGTTGACTCAATCTTCCATCCTTCCGAGATCGGTAAAATGAGGACACAGATTGTTGGGGGCAATATGCTGACTCTGTAAACCGCTTAGAGAGGGCTGTGAAGCACTGTGAAGCGGTGTATAAATCTAAGTGCTATTGCTATTGCTATTTTTTCAGAGTTTCTTTTTTTTTCTTTTGCTTGCAAATTAGAAACTTCAGAGCCAGTCAATCTGTTACTCTAGTAGCTGTACTTGATTACCAGTGCCATCTTATTTCACTATATTTCAGAGCCATATGTTGGATAAAGCTGCTTCAGCAGATCTGATCTCTGAACTTCACTCTGATGTTTAATTGTCTGCATAAGCCTTTTATTGCCTCATATACTTCATTATGAACATTGTCTGTTAATTTAAATAATTACCTTCTTTAGGGCTTGCGGAATATTAAATATGAAAACAGGGCCATTGTGCAGCATGAACAACACAGCAGCAATTAATTGGAGATGTGTTTAGTTAGAGAGGAAAACCGTGATGTTCACTTTATCATGAGAAGAGACGGGTTGGAAGTTGGTGCAAGGAGATTCTCATCATAAACAACAAGGGCAGCTAGACCAGCAAGATTCTCATCTGGTGTGTTATTTGCTCATTGCTCATGGTATAAATTCAAATGGTGTTTCTACAGTAGACTCATTCAAATAGGCAGTTGCGACGCAGAGGGAAAAAGCTCATCAAATGTTGTGTGGCGGAGAAAATGCTATGTAAGGTTCTAGAATGGAGAGAGGTGGAAGTGACTACGCCTCTCTATGAAACTGAGCAGATGGAAGAGGAGTTCCATGGTTGTAGGCATCGGGGCGGGGAGAGAATGGATTTGGTTCTGAGCTATTAAATAGCAATGCAAACAGTTGTCAAGGAGGGGAGAATGACAATGAATAAGGATGGAGGTATTTCTTGGAGTTATGCAGGTATGCAATCATCAGTTATGCCTTTTAAGCAAGCAAAAAACCCAAAGCCATATTTTCTCTAAAGGTCTTACCAGGTGCATCAGTTAGTAACAGTCATGTATTTCTCCCAACAGGTAGTAGTTTTTGTGATGTCATTTTACACAATATTGTCAATCCCCAATAATTAATGCTAACTTAAAATGATTCCTTGTTTCCTTTTAAAGCTCTGTTGCTGCACATTACTGTTCTAGAACAGAAAGATAATTAATAAAAGCAGGAAGTAAACCAAGTGCTTTGTTATAATTAGCTATAACTTTCATTATATAAGCTAATAATTCCTATGACAAATGGAAATAACTATACTAAATCCATAGTTACAATCACAGGACATAACTTAGAATTTATATATAAATAAATTGTTAATGAGCAATTATCAGAGGCAATTAATAAAGTATTGATAGAAGAGACTATTTCACAACCCATGTCGTTTCAATCAAAAAACTGAGCATCATAGATCAATCCAAGTCCAAAAGTGTCAGAGAGTTGCTGGAGACCTAGCATGCAGACAATAGGGCCATCAACAGGCACATGGAGATAAACAACATCTATATACTACTCAAAAGAGACAATCAAAAAGACCCAAAGGAAACAAAAAGAACAAAAAATAAATAAACAATAAAAGTAGCTCATATGGTAGTAGCAAATTTTATGTGCAAATCACAAGGCAAAAGGTACAAAAATGCATGCACTGAAAAACATAGATGCTATTAATTTCTGAAGGTGAGGGTACTCTTGTTAATCCATCCCTATTAACAGGCCTATATGATGTTCTTTGTGCTTATCTATTGGTCAATTGAGATGCAGTTTGATCTGGTGATTAAGGCACCAGGCTGGACACTCAGAGTCCATGACTTCTAATCCTGCCTTAGGTGTAAAGCCAACCAAGCGACCTTAGGCTAGTCAATTTCTCTCAGTTCTAGGAAGGAGGCAATGGCAAGCCATTTCTGAAATCTTGCCAAGAAAACTGCAGGGATTAATCCAGTCAGTTATCAAGAGACAACAGTGAGTCAAAGGCAGAAAGATAAAAGGTCACCTGCAAAAGGTTTAACATTCATCCTATTGTCTTTACATGTCCTCTGCATTTCAAGGATAGAAAAATAGAAGATTGTATTTCATCTTAGATAAAAGAGCATAAATGCTGGTGTCTGGGAAATTCCCAGTGTTTCACTGCATTAAAAACAAATAAGAATATTCATTTCTGTCCATTTGGTTCCATTTATTTATACATGTATTTTGTTTTTTCATTCGTTTCTAAAATGAAAATATTTCTATAGAAAATGCCATAGATGTAATACGTTAGGGTATCATAATTTAGCCAAAAATTAATAGAAATCCTGTCAGTTATTTTTATTATAGTAATGATTTCAAAGCTAGTAAGAAAACTGAGCTCATAATGCACTGCTCTGTATTCAGAACAGTACATTATGTATGTATCCTCCACTATGGCACTTCATATATTTAGCTGGATATTTGAAATGATTTAGTCTGCTGCTTTCAGCTTTTACAGAAATAAGTCTAATTCTCACTCTCCCTTATCCTCTCCCTCACTGTTAATACACAGATAACATTCAAATATTGAGCACTGAAATATTTGAAAGTATGTGGAGATAAAGCATTCAAATAGTTAAAATTCAGAAAAAGTAAAGCCCGAGAGATTTTCAACAGAGAGAGGAGGAAGAAAGTCAAATGACAACATGTGGATCATGACATCACAATACAATGATGTGACATTTGTGTCATGCTTTATGACAGAAATACATAATTATAGACTTTTCACTATGACATCGTGACGCTAGTGTCAACTTGACTTATTATGGAAATTACTAGGAGAATGTTAAAATGAATCTGAATCTTTTATAAATTTCAATAATTTCCTGTTATTTCTGAAGTGCATATAATGAGGTCCATATTGCTATAATTCTGTTTCTGTTTGACAAGTAGATTATGGAATAGGCTGCTTGATGGCTACCATTGGTATACTCAGTGCTATATTGTTCAAGACATAATCGACGTTAATGATATATTGTAAGTTTCAAATCTCAGTACCAATTATCCCAACCAAAAATGTAGATTTTTTTAAAGATATGACATCGAACTATCATTTCATCTTGGCTATAGTATAATTACATATATAAAGAAAATAATGCAAGAGGTAGTCAAATTGAAAACAAATGATCATTCCTAACTTTGGCAATATAAACAGCTCTACAGATAGCATTTTATAAATTAGTTCAGTGAGGAAAAAATCTAGTACATTAAAAAACACTGAAATATTTCAACCAGTTATTATTTACATTTTTAGCATTTGTTGGGTGAAATGAATGAGATTAGCCTTTTCATCATAGGTGTAGAAATATTTGTCATTATTGGCTGAGATCCCAAATTAATTGCCTGTACTTGTCCAGAATTTCTAGTGTGACAGTTATTTTGTAGATATAAAGCATTCTTTCCATGCCTTTACAGACGATGAGTAATTTTACTTGAACATGTAAAGCTGGATAACTAACTGCATGAAGAACTTTAGAGTTTAATTTTCTACAATGAATTTATCTCCTATAAATAATCCATAGTAATAACTCCCTCTGTGAGGGTTTTGGGGAGAGATGGAGCAAGGTAATAGTTCCTTCCTTTCTATCTTCCTTCCTTTGAAATTAAAAACTGTATAAATAAATTTTCATTGAAAGAAAATAGCTGTAATTCTAAACCCATAATTTTATCTACGGTAATTTTGATAAGAACTGTCTTTTCCAAATTACATCATATTCAGTATTTCCAGCCTCTGTGTGGGATTTTTCAAAGGTCATTTTACAATTTTATTTTTTTTAGAAATGTTAGGTGAAAATAAATTAAGAACAAAATTTCATCTCACTAAAATTATGGGTTCTGTGTAAACGTTTCTAATTAAGAGGAGTCTATTTAAATGTTTTCTTTGCCGGTCTCCTCATTCAATTTTCTAGATACTATGCTGCTTTTCTAAATACATCTTAGCAGGATTAATCCATGTGATTTCTAAAACTAAAGAAAAAGATAATCTATGACAACAAGCATAAGGGTCACAAGTAAGCTTCAAACTAATTCCAATTGAATTTTTGTTTAATTTTAAAGCCGTACGTAAGAATTCAGTTTAAAGTCTTAAGTAAGTTCAGTTTATACCTCTGACAAAAAATAACTATTTCTAACTTTCTAATGTCTGACTTCATATCTACGAGATGTAAATAATTCCGTCCAAATCAAGATAAGTGTTCCCAGATGATCTCAAGGATGTTAAACCCATAATCAGTAGGGACAGGCACCTTTATGTAAACAGGCACCTTTATTTGTTTAAAATAATGTTATTCTGGGAGAAGTGTGAGAGAAAAATGGGGCAAGAGTGGTAGAGTCTTCCAACCTGGCAACACATAATGGAGAGCAATTAATGGTTGCTTTTCCCATGAGTAGACAAGGCAAGGCAAGGCAAGGAGGTCAGAATATCTACCACTCATTGACTTGAAAGGACCCCACATTAATATTTTACAAGAATAAAATAGGGGTACAAAAAAGTAACTAGGGAGCAGTTTTGGGTGAAGCTTTTGAGTTCTACAGACATAATAAATTTAAAATTTCAACTCTGAAGACTGCACTCCTAAAAGTATGTCATGACCTTTCATGTCTCAAGGCTTCAATTTGAAATGAATCAGGACCGATTTTCCGCATAAGCAAGGAAAATTGCTAAGAGATTTTTTAATTTGTCCTGATTTCTAACTTGTTTCTTAGCCCTGGTTCCTAATTCATCCTTTGATGTGACTTGTTACTCAGTCTTAACAACTGATTGCAGGCCTGTCTGTTTGGGGGCCTATCAGTTGAGAATATAGGAGAAAGAGAGAAAAATAAGGCTGTAAAAAATTGGGGAGAGGGGAAAACTTAAGAGTTTTCTAAAAATGCTTTTGGTACATGATTTCTTCCACCAAGGGAATTATATACAGTATGGATCTTCTGCACTCTGGGAATGCTTTAATTTATGCTTTGCTCGTATGATTTTAAACAAAGTAAGTCTTATAAAAGCATGTTAAATCTCCAGCCCTGTCTTATGTAAATCTATAATAGTGTTGTACCTGCAACTTTCTACCACTCAGCAAATGTAGAAGGTGCTATAATCTATTGCTGTCAAGTTTTACAAAAATGCTGAGAAAAGGCAAGTAGGCTAATGCTAATGCATTGCATATAGCTAATTAAAAAAAGGGTGGGAAGGGGAACTATTCTTCCATCCCACAGTCTTCTAAAATTTAATCTTCTGAAAACCCCATAAACCAAAGCATTTGTATTCATGTGACCAACCTTGGAATTAGTTCAGCCATTTTTTTTTCAAAAAAAGTCTTTGTTTGAAGATTATGACTAGAAAAACGAACGAAGGCAACTCCTTAGTTTACTTCAACAATTCTAAACTTAAGTAAATCAATTACCAATTCACACTTAATATATTAATCCTCAAACTAAGCAGTTTTCTGAACTCTCACAACATGCTAAGCTGCAAAAACCAAGATGCAGCTTGGTGGATTCTCTCGACTTGTTTAATTAAAACATGGCAAAGAAAAGTAAAAAAGACAATAAAGCCTTCTCATACGTGTATATAACTTCATATAATTGCAAATTGTATAAAGCCTTCTCATATGTGTATATAACTTCAAATAATTGCAAACTTTCAGTAAATAAGCATGTTTCATTGTACTCATGTATATATAATTGACCACTGTAAGAAATTCCTTTTAAATTACAAATAACATCAGGTCTTTAATCTACTAATTGGCACCATACATTTACTTTCTAAAGAAAAAAAAATCCAAGATTAATGCTAACCAAGGGTTATTGCGTTGTCTGGAATGCAACAGTTGGGTCTTTAACGGACCTGCTATAAATACAAAGCTTGTGGTGTCAAAAATATCCCTTTCAGACACTGAAAGACTATTGTTCACCCCAAACTACAAGCCAGTAGGATTTATTTTCAAGTTGGATTCTTTAGAATTCCAGACGTATGTTTTCAATCTAATCTTGCTGGAAATATGTGTTGTGTTTAGTTGCTATTTCAAAGACTTCAGAACGGATGAGAAAAGTTAGCAATTTTATGTCGCTAACTTTACAATTTGCTGCTGTGCCAGATTCTTGAATTAAGATTTGTCTCGGCTGCAAATGTGCCTTCAGTACAATATTACTCATCTTTTGGGATTTCCGAGTGACTTTGCATTTATATTTATCTTGTTGCTATTGATTTGTTTACCATGAAAAAGTAATCATAACCATTCTAGTCATTTCCTATAGACAAGGCTATTCTGTTATCATCCTAATCAGGAAATGTTTTCTGTCATTGCTCTTTTTGGCATTTTAATTTAAAACTCCTTTCCCGAACACTGAGGACTTGCAGAACAAATGTTTTAAGTGTTTGGATTTGTCATATTTTCATTGAAAACAATTAAGATAAAAGAAACATAGCAATATTTGACAGGCCCCTAAGTATTTTTTCCATCCAAAATATTTTCTCGTATGTGTTGAATACATATAGAAAAACACATTTATTCAAAATAAATTTTTGATCCTATTTATTTTATGTGTCTCTAAAAATGGGCTCAAAAAGTAGAATAAGTCTTTTTGTTTTATTCTTCAGAAACTTCCTCTTAAAATAAGATACTTATCAGGCATCTTTACATTATTTTTTAAATTCCTAGATTGTGTCTAGGAATAGAATTTTCTTTTATCCTAGCCCTGCTCTATCTACTTTATTATTTATTTATTGAAATTATTTGTCGCCCATCTCGTTTCAAAGTGACTCTGGGCGGCTTACATCTTTAAAAGCGTTAAAAACACAAAAGATAAATATTTCTAAAACAGTAAAAATGGAATTACAGCTGAAGATAAAATTAGTTAAAAGTTGGAGAGAGAGGAGCAGCATGCGAGGGGTGGGGGGAGATGGGATTGCCTTTTAATTTATCAATCATTTCCAGCAGTGGTGGGATTCAAATTTTTTTACTACCAGTTCTGTGGGCGTGATTTGGTGGGCGTGGCTATGCAATCAGCCAATCAGAGGTGGTATTTTCTGGTTCTCCAATCCAATCAAAATTATTGCTACTGGTTCTCCCAAACCTGTCAGAACTGGCTGAATACCACCTCTGGTGATGCCATATTTTGTGATAATCTGTCAGTTGTTTCTGAGATGCTTTTGATGCATGATAGTGTTATTCTTTTCATAGCTTGCATGGATTGTGCTGTGGTGGGTTG
The DNA here is from genome assembly GCA_032468235.1 of Pseudoxyrhopus heterurus. Lineage (NCBI taxonomy): Eukaryota > Metazoa > Chordata > Lepidosauria > Squamata > Pseudoxyrhopus > Pseudoxyrhopus heterurus. The sequence goes on from JANHJO010004415.1 coordinate 64,464, forward strand.
AGAGATCAAGGACTTTTTGATAAAGTTATGTGGGTATCCATTTTATTGAAATATGTTACTTTTTTGTCATGCTCTGGATTGCTTGCATTGCCTTTATACCTGTCTCTGTTTTTTGTTCTCTGCTTGTTTTGTCCAACTCTTTTTGAGAACTCTACCAAAGTAGAAAAGTTGGATACAAATTAACTGGATAATAAAGTTGGACAGACAGCATTTCAGTACTTCTCAATATCCTTAACAGGAAAGCCAATACATGTCTAGGTGAAGAAATCCAAAGTTAAGATCAATGGAATCACTTCTCAGGTGGATATAGAATTATGCACCCTTTCTATTTTTTTTAAAAAAGACACCAGTACAGGCAAATAGCTTTCCAGAGGGCACCAAAGTAGTAAGTAATTATGTAAGTATCTCTGAGGAAATAGCAAAAGAAGAAAATAGAGTTGGCATATTAATATCCCATATTTAAGTGTATGTGTGTATATATGCATGTATGTGTGTAGAGGTAATTTTCCTGAAAAACTTGCCCCAGCATGGATACAGTCATGGTAGCACAGTGGTTAGAATGCAGTATTGCAGGATAATTCTGCCAACTGTCAACAGTTTGATTCTGACTGGCTCAAGGTTGATTCAGCCTTCCATCCTTCCAAGGTCGGTAAAACGAAGATCCAGATTGTTGGGGGCAATATACTGACTCTGTAATCCATGTAGAAATTGTTCCACGTAAAGAGCTGCAGACTATGGGCCATTTTCAAAGGTAGGAATCTACAATGAAACACATATACTCTATTTGCATCCAGTTCACTGAAAAGACAATCTTTTTCTGCCTTTACATGACAAAAATAATGTCTTTTGACTTTGCTAGTTTAAGCAGCACATTCTGGTTCCTAATGTTTCCTTGTAATAAATATTTATACTTCAATTGGCTACTGGGCACTGTGGTAGAAATACTACTTTTTCTCTGGTCCCCATCCTCAATGGCCAAAATTAGTCTTGGCCAACAGATCTTCTTCCAGGAGAAATTGACCAGAGTTATACTACTTACCTTCCTAGATCAAGTGACACAAAAACTAGTAAAACCATTCTTTTGTTTCTTTGTTTAAAGAAACAGGTAAACAGATAAAGAAGTAGCTCACCATAAATATGATCCAGACATAAGATCAGATCATCACCAAACCAAAAGCAGAACAATCAGTTGAAATCCAAAAAGGAATTAAATCAACCCAACCCAACCACAATAAATAAAAACCTCACAGACTTCAGTATCACCTTGTTAAATTTTCCTATGGTGGGCATTCATGTGGGTCTTTCTTTCATTCAGCCTAGAGAACTCTTTTTCCATTTTAATTCCCAGGTCAGCATCTCAGAAAGAAGCTGCAATTGGAATCTTTTTTTGTATTTTTTTTTTTTAAAATAAAGTGTGTTGTATGTGCTGTTTTGTCAAAGATGACAGTATGTCCTCAAAATAATAACAATCACAAAATATGGATGAAGTTTAACTTCCTCTGTTTCTCCATAAGCCTTTTTAAAGTAATGCTGGCTACCCATCGGTTTGCACAGATTTCTCTTAAAGTGTATATCTGTGTTTGCCAAAGCATCTTCAGTTTCTGTTTTTACTTAATCTTTTTGGATGGAGATTGGTTTGGTCACAGTCTTCTCTGTAATAATAATAAAAAACCTTTAAAAGGCCATGTAGAGCCCTAGCTTTTCATAGCATTTCCTCACCATCCATCTCCATAAATTTGTTTTTGGATGCAGTGAAATATCTACTCTAATCTTTTAAAAGGACATGGCAAATGATTATTCAGCCTGCCTGTTTTGTCTTATTCCTTTATATGGCTTCGAAAGTGACATTAATAAATGCATCAGTAGTCTGGCCTGGAACAAGAATTCGCTTTCAGCATCACAGTCATGATCCAACTGACAGTTCGGCTAAAAGGAGAGCAGGAAATGTTTTCCCCTTAAGGTTTCAGAGGCAAGCATCTCCATTTTTTCAATCCATTAAAGCACGTTCTTATTGAATACTTGATATATATTTTTTTTCAAACTGAAATTCTTCTGGCAGATTTCGGTACTGGTGATTTAAGAGACAAAAAGAATCTTGATCTTTGTGTCATTCTAGAAAGATTAAAGATAATACTTCAAAAAGGGTACTTTTTAATGTCAGTGTTATAACCATAAGCTTTCAACACCAGCTGATTCTTCCTTTCTTGGGCTAGCAAAGTAAAAAAAAAAAACCTCATATCCATCAAATTAAAATCCTTCAAACTTCCTGTGGTTATCTGTTCTAAGATACCAATGCTATTCAGCTGGCTAGCAGAAAAAGACATATTTTGGGCAAATAAATAGCAAAAGCAGCTATCTTGTTTCTGACAGAAAAAAAATCCAGATTTTATATCAAGCCAAATTGTTATTAGGCCATCTGAAAATTTACAGAGTCATTATAAACTTTAGAATTTTTGAGTAAAATTAAATATAAAAGATGGTTAAGGCGGAAAGAAGTAGAGGAAGGCAAGAGAAATACAACTGATGTTCAGGTGATAATTCTACTAAGATATATTATTGGATAGATATTGTGAGAACTTGAAGTTGTATAAATTAAGGCCTGTTGGAAATGAAAAAAAACATGATGGTTAGCGAAAACAAAAACTAATGAAATATTTCTTTTTCCTAGAAATACATAGAATCTGATAAAAAAAATGGAATTGTAGCTGTCTTCTCTCATCAAGGAAGAAAGAAATTCAAGTAGAGATAAATTAAAGTGCAAATAATCTACAGTACACTGTTTATCATATAAAATCAAAGTAATCAAACAGATAACTATGATCAGAAATAAATAAATATAATATATACTTTAATATAAAGAAATCCATTTCTTTAATATAAGACATTTCTTTAACATAAAACATTTCTTTAACATGAAGAAATTGAGCAGCTCACTAACAGAAGGAATTTATACGTCTTCAGAGAACATAATCACAGTGAAGATGGCTTCAAATGCTCTCCATCCTGTATACAAACTCATTGTTAAACTGCTAAATTGCAACCTATCATCAGTTTTCTAACTATAGTACACTTCCCTTTGCTTCTTTCTCTCTGTGCCCCTCTTCACCTCTCCTTTGCATCTTTAAAACTATCTTGTCTAATGAAATATTCTTGGAAATGCAATTTTTCTTCTTTCAATTTCATTCTATTGACCTACAGAAGTGATTGTCTCAATGACAAACAAATCTCTCTCTCTTCAAAATGGTGATTCAGTGTTTCAAATAATTCTGCAAAATTTACTAGCAAAAGAAATAAATGCAATAAAGCGTTCCTTATATAAAATTATAGGAATTGTAAAAGCCTAATTAGGAATCCTCCAATCTTCAATTAACAGCAGTAGATATTTGTTAATTAAACATCTTAACAATAGGGTATTTATTTATGTATTTATTAAACTAATATGTCACCCACTTGTTGCAGTATATCACCTTTAAAAATTATATTTGTACATGTTTTCCACTTTGTGATTATTATTATTTTTATTCCAACAGGTCAGTTTTAATAAGACGAAGATAGGCAAATCTGAACTATATTGCTAATATACAAAATTATTAATTGTTAGAAAATGTCCATATGCTCATTATCCCCAAGTACTGTCAAATATATTGTAACTTCAGAATTGACTCTTGTTACTGAAGTCACCAAGTAGTAGCAGCTAGCTATTTTAGAATATAAAAACAGTGATTTTATTTTCCAATAAATGTTAAGATGTGATAAATTGCCATTCATTAGTCAGGAAACAGCATTAAAATAATCTAATCTGGGAAGGGAAAAAAATGGAGAGGAAGGAAAGGGCAGACAGAAAAGTTGTTAACTATCTTTGAACAATGCTCTGTGTCTCCTTGCTAAGATTTGCTATAGAATGTGCTATAGAATGTAGACAAAAAAAAATATTTTTAAGAAACCCTTACCACTTAATTGAAAGCATATTATCTTGGCCCTTTCTCTGACATAGCAATGTATTTGAATTTGTTACTATACCACATATATGAAGTGTTAACATATGGGATGCTGTATGCAATTAATTTTTAATAATGGAATCAGTTTAGTTGGGGTGGGAAAAAACACGCGAAGCTTATGAAAACTCATATAGTAATGCAATGGTGGGGGGAGAGGAAAGAGCTAGACTTAGATGCTTACCATATAATTAACTTATAGAATTCCTGTTGTTTTTTCTCCTTCTTTTAAATGAGCTATCTCCAGCCAGTGGTCTTCAACACTCAGAATTCTTACCAATAGCTCCCTTTTTATGACGCTGTACTTCCTATTCAGAATAGAGTTGGTGTGACTGGATGGAACTTAGCATTTACTGGCCAGATGCCCTTCCTGATTCTACCCACAGTTTGCAGCAGATATTTTTTTTCTTTGTGCCCTAGGAGAGAGAAATATCTGCTACTACCTAGGATTGAACTTTCAATCTTCCAAGTGGGATGTGAGTGTCTTTACCACTAGGCAACCACACCACTCTAAAATTCTTATCTGTGGCTAAATGTGGAA
>JANHJO010004415.1:246469-258171 GCA_032468235.1 Pseudoxyrhopus heterurus
AGGAGATAGATAGATAGATAGATAGATAGATAGATAGATAGATAGATAGATATATATAGATATATATATATATAGATAGGAGATAGATAGGAGATTGATAGAGATAGATAGATAGATAGATAGATAGATAGATAGATAGATAGATAGATGGATGGATGGATAGATAAATAGATAGATAAATAGATAGATAGATAGATAGATAGGAGATAGAGAGATAGGAGATAGATAGATAAGACAGACAGACAGATGATAGAACAAGAAATCCAGAAATTAGCTCACCTTGAGTTGGTGTATTCATCTAGGAAAAAATGTTGGGTGACTGGGTCTTTGCAGGATTGGTCAAAACAGTCAAGAGTGAGATTGGAGTTCCATCTATTCGTAAATGCATCTACATAATTTTTGCCAACTTTGCCTTACCCTGATTTGGGCTATTTTCATCTACTAGAGAAAGTGTATATAAGAGCACCTGGTTGAGCAAGTGTTCTGTGTAGTATGAGCAGCATACTTGTGAAACCCTTGAAGTTTTAAATGGGAATGGTCAGTCTTTAAGGTAGAGGTCAAACATTCACCAATAGCATTGTTAATCCTTTGATGAAAGTAGTTGCTAAGATGCCACTGGGAAAACCATGATAAAGCCTAATGTTTTCCGTGGGTTGCTGTTACTAGCTGATGTACAATCATAGACCAAAGAATCATAGTCTTCTTTCTTGAAGAACAAGGCAAACTGATTGTTTGGTTTAGTTAAGGTATTTCTCCAATACAGTTGATTAAATGGAGTTTGTTTGAGCCTGTGAAATACTTGCTTTTTAAATATATTTACATCTGGGACTATATTATGTATAGTCCCAGATCAACTGAAGACAGGTACAAAATTTAAACAACCCTCCCCTAACATTAATGAAGCACATAATAAAAAACGAGGGCATACATTCACAGATTTCTGCAAGTCATATCTATTTTATGTGTCCATTTATTAGATTTTTATCCCTCCTTTTATTATTTTATAAGTAACTCAGAGCAGATTAGTTTTATTTTCCACACAAGAACCCTGTGAGGTGGGTTGGGCTGAGATAGAATGACTGATTCAGTCAGCTAGCCAGCTTTGGAGCCTAAAATGGGACTAGAACTCACAACCTCCTGCTTTTTATATCAGCACCTTAACCACTGCATCAAACTAGCTAACTTTATATATAGTGGGGTATTTTCTCTCTCTGAAACCTGGCTATCTCCGATTTTAGCTAAACCTCTTGTTGAAGGGTAGAAGGTTTAAATTAAACCCTTGGTTGTCTGAATGCTACTGGATAGGTTTTCTTCATCCCCAAGGAAGCAAATTAATTGTTCGGACTTCTGATCTTCATTCAAGCTTTTAGCAAGGAAAAGAGAGATTATACCTGATCTGTTGTACTTTTCATCTTTTACTGAGTTTATGGCTATGTCTTGACATTATGTGTCCAAAGTAGGATAATTTGAGCCTGGTCATTTGTACTTGAGTGAGATTTCTGGGTTAATTTATTCAATGAACCATTCTTGTTTCTTGAGATTTTGATTCATTACAGTAGCAATAAACCTAATATATTGATAGTCGGGGTTGTTCCACCAAGCCTTAGGTTTCTCTTGTACAGGGTCAAGTTGTTTAATTCATTCCAATTCTTTTGAAAAGTTTTTCACCATTCCTAGGAAATGTAGGCAATTCATTTTAGTGATTTCCTTCATTCGGGGAAGATAAAAATATCATTAAGCTTATCTTCCATATGAAAAGGGTTTTCAAAGTAGAAAGACCGAACAATAAAATTCCATAAAATTTCACTGCTACTCATTTCATGAAAACAGTACAGACTGCCAACGTCAATTCCCTTTAAGAGCTAGGTGCCTGGATTTTAGAACAGAACTCTTAAATTATATAATTGGAATTAGCTGACTATCTACAGGTGCTATTTTTATAGCTAAAATGCTCTCAGGTCCCTGCAAAAATTGAATACTTGTTGAGGCCAGAAAATAGTTAGGAACTGAAAATTGAGGCAGTGTCAAAATTTGTAGAATATGTCTTGCTGTAACAAAATAAAAAACTTGTTATGTTATGAACTGGATTTGTGGCCTTTTTCCTTTTCAAAGGAAAAAAGTCTGCATTTTCGCTGCTTTCAGAAGGGTATGAGATACATCACACTCACTTGCAATGGCAAAGCAATCCTTATCTTAAAGAATATTTCATTTGTACATCTTTTTTGTTATTATGATATAAATCAGTGACACATTTTGTCTACTCCTTACTGAAATGTCTGTCATTAACCTGGCTATCATATAATGCTGTGGCTTTTCCCATCTACTTACATAAGGTGGATAATTACAAAAGATATGGACTTTCTTTAGAGTAATCCTACCTCTGAACCAAATTTCCCTATGAAGGTCATGTGATGTTTTTAGTTTTCTTACAACATATTTTCACATGTCCAGCCATTTCCTTTTTGCATGCTGGCATTTCTACAGTTTATTGTGATATTTGGAAAAAAATGATAATCATTCTGCAGTAAAATCGATATCCTAGGATAAGTCATTTCAAGAGCATTTGATTAAAAGTCCCAAAATGTAATTGAAAAGATAGAACTTTAGGTTGCTTAGTTATTTACATTTCAATTTATGTAGCCACCCTTCTCAAACCTTAATAAAATCTTACTTAATAAAACCACACCTGGAATACTGCATGCACTTAATAAGATCACACTGAAATAATGCATCCACATTACAAAAAAGATGTTGAGACTTTGGAAAAAGTGCACAGAAGAGCAAGATGATTAAGGTCCTGGAGACAAAAACATATGAAGAACGGTTGTAGGAATTGGGTATGGCTAGTCTACAGAAAAGGATTAGGGTGACATGATTGCAGGATAGCAATAGCACTGTATTTATATATTGCCTTCTCTAAGCGGTTTACAATGTCAGCATATTGCCCCCAACAATCTGGGTACTCATTTTACCTACCTCGTAAGGATGGAAGGCTGAGTCGACCTTGAGCCTGGTGGGATTCAAATTGCTAAATTGATCTGAATACTTAATTACTTAAGTACAGCATTCTTACCCGCTGCACCACTCAAGGCTTCCAGTATTTGAGGGGCTGTCACACAGAAGAGGGAGACAGATTATTTTACAAAGCACCAGAGGACAGGACAAGAAACCATGGATGGAAACTAATCAAGGAGAGAAGCAACCTGGAGTTATGGAAAAACTTCCTAACAGTGACAACAATTAACCAGTGGAACAGCTTGCCTTCAGAAGTTGTGGGTGCTTCATCACTGGAGGCTTTTAAGAAGAGACTGGAAGCCACTTATCTGAAGTGGTACCCCAGCTTGAGTCTCCTCTCAAGCAGGAATTTAGACTAGAAGACCTCCAAGGTCCCTTCCAGCTCTATTCCAATTGATCGATTAAAAATAATGACACTTAACAGCAGTTTAAAAAAAAAAACCCGTATAACAACATTTAACAAACTCTCCCTTTTCTTTTGTCCATTACTAGTCATTCACAAACCCTGTTTTGAAAACTGACTTTTTCGTATATATCATTACTTCATTCTATTATTAGCTTACTCAATCAATAGAAAAACAAGAGGGAAATCCTTAAATATGGTTATTTGAGGGTAAACCCCCTCCAAATGGTTAGAGTTACTTTTGAGAAATATGCCCAGGATCCTATCGCGTAACTTTTACAATACTGAACTTATTCAAAAGAAATCTACATTAAACCAAGCTTTATCCGTTATCTTAATTGATTAGCTATTACACAGCATATAAATAGCAATAGCAATAGCACTTATATACCGCTTTGCAGTGCTTTTATAGCCCTTTCTAAGTGGTTTACAGAGTCAGCAAACAATCTGGGTCCTCATTTTACCCACCTCGGAAGGATGGAAGGGTGAGTCAACCTTGAGCCTGGTGAGATTGGAATTGCCAAATTGCAGGCAGCCGGCAGTCAGCAGAAGTAGCCTGCAATACTGCATTCTAACCACTGCGCCACCTCAGCTCTTATAAATAATAGTATTCCATCAGTCAATTCACCCCATTGTTTCTAATTCCCATTGAGGTGTTGATTAATTTTGATTATTGGGATTTATTGTCTTCACTGAGACTTATACTTATACATTTGTAGATAAACTGGAACCAACATGATCCTACTGGTACTATAGTTCTCTCAATCCCATGAAATACTGACGGAGTAAGATACAAACCAAAATCCCTTGGTTTAAAGGACAAGAGATCCAAAGCTACTAGCTCATAAAAATTCTGAATATGGAATAATCCAATCTATATAGAATAATCTGATTATCTAAATGTGAAGGAAGCTCCAACAAAAAAATAACAATGCTCATCTAGTTACAATAGACTTTTGTAGATAACTTCTGGCAGAGAGACCAGAGTTCAAAAAACAAAATAAGTACAGGTAATCTTCAACTTACCGCCATAATGGAGCCCAGAATTTATGTTGCTAAGTGAGAAATTTGTTAACTGAGTTTTGCCCCATATTATGACTTTACTTGCCGCATTTGTTAAGTGAATGACTGCAGGTGTTAAATTATTAACACAGTTGTTAAGTGAATCCGGTTTCCCCATTGTCTTGCTTGTCAGGTCGCAAAAGGAGATCACATGACCCCAGGACACTGCAACGGGGTCATAAATATGAGTCAGTTGCCAAGTATCCGAATGTAAATTGTGACCTTGAGAATGCTGCAATGGTCATAAGTGTGAAAAATAGTCGTAAGTCACCTTTTTTCAGTGCCGTTGTAACTTCAAATGTTCACTCTAAGTTGAGGACTACCTGTAACGGAGCCGTGATCTAGATAACAATTCCCCTCAAATACGACATATGGACGACACCGTTCAAAAGTAAATTTTTTTTTTATTTCAACTCTATAAAGTATACAACAGGCACTCGGCAATTACAGCTGCAGGGAAAATACAGAGCAAAACAAAAGCAGTTAACTTCATGATAAAAAGGTTTTTTGTTTTTGTTTTTCAGTCTACATCAAAAGAGTGCAACTGGTCAAAGACCACTTGATGAAAGTGTATTCTTGGACAAAACAAAACTCAACTCCTCATTCGTGTAGAATCCTTACGATGGAGAAGAAAAAGAGCCATCGGGATTATAAAGGAAACCACCGAGTGTTAAAAACATCATACATTGGAATAAGTACGTTAGTAGGCAACTCTGAATCGAATTTCCCTTTGCAATTAAAGCCTGAAACGTCGAAGTCTCAGGGGCTTGGAGCTGACTGTTCACAGAGAAGAGGACGAGGCTTTCAGTGTGTTCCTTTCTAGATATACTACTGAGAAGGTGTCTCAGAAACAGTTTGCATATACATGAAATCATAGGGTTGCTTTCAGGTTTAAGCCAGCTTTGCGCAGACCATTAACAATGGAAGATACAACTTCTGTAAGTCCCATTGATGGGAATGGGTTTACTCTAAAGGTAACTAAGTCTGGAACCAACCCAGAGAAAGCATGAGGCCTGTTTTGTTCAGTGGTGCAACAAGATTCATTCCTTTTTCTTTTTTTGCAGTCGATGATTTTTTTTCCAATCAGAGGGATTTTATTTTCCTTCCACCCCCTCCCCCGTTTTTGCTACGATATCCAATTTTATTGTCTAATCTGCCCTATTGTAATATATATATTTTTTTTAATTTTTATTTTTTTTACTATGGAATCTATTACAAAATGTGGCATGTCTGAAGTTTTACCGCACTACTGTTTTAAAATTTGCACACCTTAGCAAAACAGGAATACCTGTATACAGACTGATAGTATGTCATATATTAATTTGACCTGCACGTACATTTATACATTTCACAGAAATGATGCTGTATCTCATTAACAGATACACAGCTCTGGTACATTTATAACAGAAATAAGAGAACAACGTCATCATTTCTGTAATTCATCAATATTATATAGTAAAGGCTTATAAACTGTTAGCCGAAAGAACTGTAAAACGCAGCAAGCTAAGAAAGGACAACATTTTGAGGTGTGTTTGTCTTGGTCATGCAGCATAACACCAAATTTGTATTTTTTTTTTTTTAATAGGATGCCATGAATTTAAGGCACTTGCAACAATGCCAAATAACTAGATGATGTTCTAAACTATGGGACAAATGGACAACGGTACAGTTGACATAAACTTCAGTAATACTGACAATTATGACATTAATTCAAGTCTACGTTGATCTAAAAACATTACCTTACAAATAAGAAAAATGAAAATAATGCAATGGAGGTCTAAAGAAAAAGCTATATGTATACCATAAAATATCAACACGGAAAAAAATATCTATTTACATAAATATTTGCCTGTGGTCCTATCATTAAATAATTTTCTATGGAGAATACAGCACTGTATTGAACTACAGTTCAACTGTGTATCTTTAGAACTTAGTTCTAGATCGGTGTGTCTTGAATTTGTTAGCAAACTCATTTTTATGCAGATACGCCATTGAACCTTTTATTGTGGAAAAGCAAGGTCTCAATTTCAAATGCATTATCGGGGAACAAAATGTACCAAATCAATGGGTCTTACTCATGAGTAAGTTTATCGAAGGACTATAGCCATAAATAATAAGTTGTCCACATACCACTTGAGCCAGGCCAAGCCTGTAATTCGGCCATGACAAGTTTACCATTCCCAGCTGTAATGTGTGATTAGCATTTCCATTTCACCTGTTAAGTTCAGCAAAACCAAGAAACCTGCAACGTTATTGCCCTAATTTACATGTTGAGTAGCACTTAATCTTATTGCTGGGGATGGAAAACTCACTATGGGAGGCCATTTTTGGTGTGATCTGCATGGAAGGAGTAACATGTGGACTAAGACAGTACATTGTAACATAAACATGTATGTTGATATATATCTATATTTATATATATGTAAATAAAATATATTACTTATAAATGCAGGGTTTGCTATTATACATATGCTAGTTTAAGTTATTGAAAATACATTTGGTAAAGAAGATGCAAGTGAGCCATATGACAAAATAAATTTATATTAAGTGCACACCACACCAATTATATATTATTGAGTGCAGTTCAAGGACAAAATGGAAGGAATCAAGCATAATAATTCATACCACGCTCATTCGGCAACTTTTCTTGCATAAATATTTTTTTAAAACTCGTGACTACTTGTCAGCTGAGTGCTTGAGGAAGACCTAATAGCACTGCAACTGCTTAGATCGGAGACCACTATATATAGTTTATAGGAAAAATCCAAGAGTTGACATGAATACTTTTTAGATTTTAATTGATTCTGGGTAGGCACATCACTTGTTTAGAGGTGAAGTGCAGAAAGTTTTTTTATCTAATGATCCCAGGTGTAATGTAGAAAGAAGGAAACTTGACCAAAATGACTATGGAAATCTTTTAGCTCTATTAGCAAATTCCGAGTCCAGCGTTATTTATATTCTAAATTGTGTGTTTTTGTTAGACTTGTTATATACAATTAATTATGCGGGACTAACGAGCAGCAGAAGTGACTAATAAGTGGTGCAGTGTTCTGATAGTCGCTCACTGAGGTGTATTTGTAAAAACAACATGAAACTGAGTATAATTAAATAAATCAGATATAAATGAAGCTCGGAGTCCTTCTAGAAAACTGATGTTAGATTAACTTAAGCTATGGTGCTATGTTTCTTTCTGGAATATTCCACTCAAGCTATAGGCACCCTTATGAATGTGAAAAATTATCTGATGAAACCGACAATAGAAAATTCTGAAATTGAGTCCTGGACGTTTATGCTTTCGTACACCTTCAAGGACATGAATCTGGTTTAATGGATATGAGAAGAGGTGAAAATGTCTGGTTAATTTTAACAAGAAAAAAAACAAAACCTGTCCGCCTTTTTTTTCTATAGACTAAATTTCAATTTGGACTGACAAGATTGAAGATTATTTCTGCTCTTCAAGATTGTACAGCCTGTGCCTCCCTAAGCAGCCACATATTATTCTAACTTCTTCTAGTTATTCTCATCATTACACTTTCTAATCTCCGCTTGATTTGTGCCTTAACGTTACATATGTATTTTGCTCACTGCTTATGAAAACTCTGTCATTCCGTTTCTGCAAGGATGGCCAACAATATTTCTTCCTGTGCATGAGGAAAGGTTATGATTTGCTATCTTACAAAGTTGTAAAGCTTAAAATTGAAATACCAGGTTATACTTTAGACAGGGAAGGAAATATATATGTATGTGTATGTATGTATGTATGTATGTATGTATGTATGTATGTGTATATATGTATTTATGTATGTATGTATGTATGTATGTTCCTAGTAACTAAGCTCAATTAAAAAGGTTTACCTTTACTAAGGTTTGGAAGCTTTAACCATTTTAGTAAGGCTGATTGATGTACATGTGATTGGATGTTAAATGCCACATCAAGGATTCCTACCCCTGATCCTATATCTATTGGAAGCAGAGTGCTATTTCCAGAACTGTTTTATTATATTGTACCAGTTCTGGTTGATGCTGGTTCTTTATTATTATTTTTGGTGGAAGCCATCACTAGGAACAGAAAAACAGTATTTTTTTTTCCAAAACTAAATATCTTAAAAAGAAGCCACAAATTTGTATAAAATATGTGAGAATATTATGAAGAGATTATCATTTCTGTTTTTTTAATTTTTTTTATCCTTCAAATTCATATACTGTCTTCTAATGTATTAGACTAGAGAGGTTTTTTTCACTGAAATGACTGAATCAAGAACTTGTGATTATTGGAAGTAGCCAATGAGCTTCATTTCTGGATGTTTTGGGGCTAATCTCTAAGCATCAGTTATGAGGAAAACTAACTTTGATAATTTTAGATATAATGCTAAACCAGTGCAATGTATGCCAGTGTTTCACTTCAAGTTCATCTTATAGCCCTGTCCAGTGACGGGGAAATTCTAAGTTATGCAAACTGGATTAGATCCAGACTAAGATAACAATCCAAAGATACCTATTTCAGAATAAGGTCTGTTGAACAAAGTAGATCTTACTTCTGTATAAGCACATGCGGTACTGCATTGTAAAATAACTAAAATAACTAAATTTTGGTATCATTGAAAACGGTGGTACAAGCTAGTCATGATTAATATTTCATAAATTTCAGGGGAAAAGAAAAATATAAACTTGCACATGTCTAATTGGATGTGACCATCATTAAGTTCAGTGGAAGTTATTTCCAGTAAAATGTAATAGCGTTATAGGCCATATATGGTAATAACTTAATCTGAATCCAGTCCTCATTAATAGGACAACTTCAAATGCTGAATAGGACAAAGTAAATAAACAGAATGGTACTAGGTAATATATGGGGGAAAAGATAATGGGAAACAAGCTAAATTAATGCATGATGACAAACTAGAGGTATAAATTTATTTTTGGATTCAGAAGAAAGAGCAAGTCATTAAACTCTGGAGAGAACTCCAAAGGAAATGGACATTCTGTAAATGTGGTTGTTAGTTTTCTTTTTGTGGAACTAATTTAAGCTGTCACAGATGCACGACTACTTCAGCAGCGTATTGACAAATGCTAACGAAGTCATACTGATACATGGAAGTCTTTGCTGGAATTGCCTTGAAAATTGTTATCTATAATAGCCTTTTTGACATTTCTGTCCTCTGAACATGTTGAATTCCGATAACAAGTATGGACAAATTAGTCTATAGCACTGAACATTAAAAGATTCATAACTGGTAGATGTAATTCATCATTTTTAGATGGACCCATTTAAAGACTTGTCCTCTTCAACAGGACATATTTAAAGGTGAATTTAATCTTCCTTTTGAAAGGAAGGGCATATTGAAGCATCCCATTTCAATTACATTGTTCCATGTTTGTAGAGTGATCTGTAAGAGTTATATTTTACAAGAAAAGATTGACTAATTATTTCTTGGGAAAATAAATAAAATATTTGTGAGATCTGGAAAAATAGAAAACAAAGTAAGGGCAGTACCGCACAGTAGCATTAAAAAACATGTATATATATATATATCATCCACATATGAGTGTGCACAGGAATACACCCACTCATACAGTTCTAACTGACAGTGAAATTTCTTGCTACATTTTTTTTTTTCTGAAAAATGAGTTTGGAAGTTTGTTTTCTTTCACAGATGAAAAATGTACATAGCACCTATATAATAATGCAGTGGGTTTTGCAACTTCAGGGGGCTCTCAATGTGATTGTTATTTTAGAGTAACTGTAAAGGCCTAATATTTACAGTTGGTTAATATTTTGTTTTTAGGACCTCTGAATAAGCATTCTTCTTTTTTCTTTTACAAGAGGGTTATGATATATACGTAAAACGAATAGTTTTATGAACATTTTTTTTCACATGCTCTTATGTATCTGTAATCCACAAAAGAAACAATAAAAAGTAAGTTCTCAGACATATGATATGAGGATTGACTGACCCACACTTGCTTAACAGTTTAACAGGAAGTGTAGCAGTTGTGCTTCTGTTATCAGTTGGGAAGAAAAGCGTATCAGAACTAAAAATGGAGAAAGGTAACATTCATTCTTGTCTTGTACACTGCTTGAAAAGAAAGACAAATTATAGCGCTGCTCTGACATGAGCTCCATTTTTTTCTGGTCCTCCTTAGTTTAACACATTGGCCTTCTTTAAGAGGCTCAATGCACTCAACCTGCAGTTTGGGGGGTACCCCAGTTACTATAACATAGATTCTACAAGCATAGAATCAGCTACAGTACTTAAAAACAGCTTGGAATATATTTAGCAGTAAAGGAAAATGAACTTAACAGCTAGAATTATGTGCATCTTATTCTATGAACGTTCAAATTGTAATGGAGGCATAGCATGTTCAGTACCATGATAGAAAACACATGTAAATTATTGGTGAATAATTGTTTTGCTTCAGGACCACCATGTCAACTGCTGTGTTAAATTCAAACAGAAAACATGTGAAGAGCACTATTGTCATCTAAACAAGAAGTCCTAATGCCACTGTAATTACTGTAGCAGCATCAATCAAGGCATCATGGTGACCCCGAGCATGAATCCTTCCCAAATCTTTCAGGTCTGCTGGCAGCCATGTCTCAGGAAGCTGTCTTCAGCAAGGCAGAAGCAGGTAAGAGAAAAACGTTAAAAGTCTATGTCCCATCCTGAGTTGTCATCAGGTGGTGGTTCATCGTTGTCCTCAGGGAAGCTATCAAAATTGCTTGTATCAGTTGGAGATGCAACCTGTCCAATGAAGGAAATTAAACTGTTGGTAGTGTTAGTTGCTGCATTTGGAATCTCTAGACAATTTTCTGATTTCAATTGTGAGCTCTTTATACCACTTGTGGATTCATGTTGGCTAGTAAAAGTTAGAGATAGTTCAGAAATGTAGGATTCTGCCATTTTCATTCATGACATTGTTCCCTGTAGTACTGTTAAAAATATTCTGTGAATGGGAATATCATGGTTAGGATGCTTCTAGTCCCTCGAAACCCGAAGGGGCAAAAGAAGAAATAAAGAAGTCAAAGAAGAAGGGTGCAAAGTGCAATGTTCAGAACAAAAATAATGAAAAAAGTTATGGGAAAAGATGAAAGAGTATAATGGGCACCCCATACATTTTTATGAATAAGGAAGGGTGATTGTACATTTAGAAAGGAATTTTGAAGCAACCTCCAAATGAATGAGTTTGGCTTCCTAGTATTTCCTAAGTAGAATGGAGAGTT
>JANHJO010004415.1:335107-347241 GCA_032468235.1 Pseudoxyrhopus heterurus
AAATTGCAGGCAGCTGGGAGCTGAATACTTAATTACAAAGTACAGTGTTTAGCCCGCTGCACCATTCAAGGCTCTTAATTCAGAAGGATTTCAACTGACCTGAGCACTGAGCCCCATATTAATAAAATTTGCTAGTCAGTCAGAAAAAATGCTACCAGACTCGTTCTGATTTTTGCCACATAGCTTTTCTCCTACAGTACTAATATGTTTTACACAATATTATCCCTGCATGTCTATAACCTGGCCGGATTATGAAAATTCATGGAAGGTTTGGCCATACATTAAAATAAGAAGGTCTTTTTAAAATGCAACTGCTTAGCAATGATCCCGCCAAAACTTAGAAGCAGGTATTTGCTGCTTAGTGCTACTTGGCAAATAGTATACTAACCTCTAAAACTGTTGGCTGCATGCAGCGATACAACATACAGTCACTGATCAACCATGAATGTGTCTAGTTTTCTTTTAAATCCTTGTGCCAGAATACACAGTAAAGCTCTACAGAAGAAGCTCTACACAATGAGGTTTGTTAAGATTAAGCTTGAGGTTGCAGCCAATTTGGTATAGTAGTTAAGACATCAGGCTAGAAACTGGGAGACAATGAGTTCTAGCCCATCTTACACACAAAGCCAGCTGGATGACCTTGGGCTGATTATTCTTTCTCAGCCCTAGGAAGGAAGCCATTTCCAAAAAGCCTTTCCAAGAAAACTTTCCAAGGGACTTGTTGAGGTCTCAAAGGCATACACACTCACGTATATGCACACAGATTTTATGGGACTCATGCGAAAATATCAATAGCTTCAAGATAACATGTCTGAGATGTACCTACATAGATATTGATAGAAACCATTCACTAAGGCCTTAAGTGTGAACATTTTAACAAAACTTAAAAAGTTTCCACTAATTTACAAGTTACTCCACTTAGTTTCATGTATATAATTAACTGAGAGCTGGACACAGATATGCTGACAACAAAGTCAGAATCCCTAGGGTCACAATGCAACTGAAAAAAAACCATCCACTATAAATAGCATTATTGCAGTCGTATTCAATTGCACAATGTTGAACTCTCTGGCATGCAGTAGATTAACTTTAGTCTTAGAGGTTATATTTACACCCACTTGGTAGTACAAGGACATTGTCAGCAGCAAAAGAAAATATATATTCAGTTAATCCCATAAAATTAGAGATGAATTATCCCATAAGTAAACACTAATCCTGAATTTAATTCTTCCTTTTTGTTTAAATTGTCATTGTAAATTCCAGTGGCAAAATATTTGATGTATTATTCAAATATGAATAATTATTTAAATACATTTTCCTCAATAAAATAACTGGCATGCTTTAATTCTCTTCTATAAATGTGTACTTTTAATGGCTATTTTATAATACAGAAAATGTCTTGTATATGTATCACTTAAGTTGTTGACAATTCTAACAGTTCAATTTTTTTTTTGTAAGAGATGGGTTTCACTTTAATTGCAGTGGATCATAAATTAAATACTGTATATTTTCATACATATTCTAGGAAACATTTCAGTAAATATAAATTATTATAAAGGATATTGTCAACCCCTGTCTATCGTATCTCTCTCCCCCTCCCTTTCTCTCTCTCTCACTTTCTCCCTCTCTTTCTTTCTATTATCTATCTATCTATCTATCTATCTATCTATCTATCTATCTATCTATCTATCTATCTATCTATCTATCTATCTATCTATCGATCATCTCTTTTCTTCTAGGATCTGGTAGATGCAGCATACATAAGTATGCATTCTAATGTTTTACAAAATTTTTGGTTTTATAGAAGAAATGCTATTGTTCTTTACTTCATGAATCTCTCCCCATTAAGAGAGCCAAATGTAATTTTTCCTTTCATTTCTGTGTAAGCTTTAAATATGAAATTTTCATTAAAAGAGCAGCGTACCTAATGTGAAATAGAGGGGAGGGGGAAAATGAAACATTGCACATCCAGTCTGTTGTAGGCTAAATGATAACTCACTCACTCAGCAACACCATAATGCCTTCAATGTGTGCAGCAGATAAACAACAGAATTGTTAACTGTTCAGCGGTAACTGATTGTTGTTTTTATTCCTATCCCAAGCATGTTTGGAACAGACAAAAAGCAATGAATGAACCGGGAACTGAGAATTTTGAAACCTCAGCAGAAAGAAACCTTGACTTATTTCAGATTCAGATAAAAGCTATGAAGTTTCCTCTGCTAAAAACCTTCCAAGTGTTTTTAAGTTCCTATTCAAACTGGAGTCATTATCAAATGCATTTAATAAACAGTGACTCAGATGGGTGTCTATTTGATCTCAAGACCAGGTCAGTGAAATATTTTCCCCTCACAGGTTCCAAGATTAAACAAGGTCAGTTGCTAAGCACAATTAAAAGTGACTGGCAGTTAGTATCAATGCTGAAAAGTGGCATACTTACTCTCTGTCGATGACAAGACACGTCACGGGCTCCGCACTAATAACATTAGCCGTTCTGACATCTTCCCTGAAAGGACAAACACCACACATTTTAAACAAAATGGCCAGGCAGTTATCTCTACGCTACTATGCAACGTTAGGACACAAATACATCTTGCAAATGAGAATTGTGTTTACTGATGTATCACATTTTAAACCATTGACAAATAATGCTATTCTAATTTTGCTGCTCTTGAGAAATGTTTACAAAACATTTATCAACATGGTAATCATTTCCCCAGTACAAATGTTGCCTCGGCATTTTAATGCTTTTTCATAAGATCATATCATTCATCCTTTTCTCACTTGGCAATTCATTTAGAAGAAGCAGACCATTTACTATTAATATGGGTCACAGAAGAAGTGTGGATATTTTAGTATAGTGACGTCCATACAATCTATCATTTCTATAAATAGAGAAAGGCAAAAAGCAAACAATTAACGAATCAAGCTGCATTAGACGGGAGAAGGCTAATTAAGGTGGACTTGCTCTGTGAAGAAAATTGGTGTGTGAAGAAAATAATAAATAGGTTCTAATATGCTTCCTACTTTTGGTTTTTCCTTATGCATCCCTACATAGGTTTCAGTTTGGTAGGAATTCCAATTATGTCAAGAAAAAAAAATCTTCAAGGTATGTAGTGTGTAAATGGACGGACAAAACTTTCTGAAAGAAGTTGTTTTAAAAATTTTAGTCACCCACCAAACTATGCAGCTTTGAAGACACCAACTTTTTAATGAAGATTCTTTGAATACCCAAATAAATGGGACACAAGCCAGTTGCAAGGGAATATGTAGTAAGTTTTTAATGTAACTAATTGGGTGCCATATAGGGCCACAGGTATTGTTACATAATCAAAACAATAAATGATTGTGGCTTAAGTGTTTCGCTTGGAAATGGGTCCTGCTGCCCAGAAAATTAATCAGAACATGCGCTAAAATTCATTATAGAAGAGAGACAAGGTAATAGAGGAAAATCTTATGACTTTCCATTTTCTAAGTGGGTCTGGGGTCTTGCACAGAACACTAAATGTCTGTTCAGTAAAAGAAAAAGAAAGAAATATAAAATGGGCAAAAACCACGAAAAAGGCATGGGCGGCTGGCTTCCATTAATGCAACAATCATTGGAAGCCGTATTTGCCATCATATTTGAAAAAAAAAAATCAATTATTTAAATCTTGATATATATGGATATAGAGACTTATCCCTTTAAAAAGTGCCTACGCTGCTCCAGTAACACTATCACAATATTTCTGTTATGCTGTTCAAGGATTATTTGCATCTATTGTTTTATATAGAAATATTGTTTCACCAACAGAGGGTTTTTTTACACTTTCCCTTGAGCAGCTAATTTAACATTATGCGGAAATATACAATTTGTCATGGAAGTATATATCAAAATGGGGTATCACTCCTATTGGCACTACAATGATTTTTAAGAATATATGCTAATAAATATTCCATCAGTAAACCTGTAACCACACACCACTCCAGATCTGATCAAATTACTCCTCACCATAGAACACCATGTATGTTTTTAAACTTGTTTAGTTATGCCTCTCAAGATTAATACCTGTGGGTTAAGATGTGATAAATTATACAAAATGTAAGCATGCGATCAGTCTTTTTGTTAGATTAATTCAAATATTTGTTATAGCGCAGCCCTTCAGAAAAATCCAGTGCTACGGCCTAGCTTAAAAGACTATGAAAATGCAATCTGGCAAATTACTAACTCTGATTTTTTTTCAGTTTCAAGACTGTATTCTTCATCACTACTTCCGGAGAGGTAAAATCCTTTCTCAGAATCGCTGTCACTGTCTGAATAACCCATAGCGATGAGATCTGGTCTACCATTTTTCTCCTGGAAAGAAACTTCTGATTCCTTCTGTCCACGGACTCTTCCCTACGTGCTATACTTGCTCTGGAATTTTACAGACCTTTCCATTTAAAATCTCTAGGCTTGGAAAAGGTCACAGCTGCTCTGGAGGTCTCTCCTATGTATCATTGGAAAATGAAAGCAAAGCATCTAGTAAGCCACATGGGGAATAGTTCTGATCACCGGTATGCTGACAACAACAACAAATGGTTCTCACGAGTATCTACTTTATTTATTTCTTTTATTTAAAAATATTTATGCTTCAAACTAGCCTTTGCCAATTTGCAAGAAGGTTCAAAAAAAATATCTGCATATCATTTTTTTGTGTGTGTTGTATTTATAAAATTAACTGACCCACTCAAGAAAAATGAAAACAATTTTGCTGGTTGTTTCAGCAATTTCCTAGTTCCTTAGAAAAATGACATAATGTTCTTCATTATGAAACTGAAATTGTTTGATATAATCGAAAGAATGCGTAAGCTTAAAAAAAAAGGGAGAATTGGTTAATGATTCATACAACTGTTGGAAAATACTTCGAGGTATTTGGACCATTTTAACATTTAGCAATTGAAATACACCAAGCAATGAATAAACTGGATTACTCAAAATAATGTATGAATTTGCATTTACTATAATTATTAAAAGGAATGTGTATTTTCCTCCAATAATAAGTGAAATTTGAAGTGAGGGGATGTTCTTGCATTTCCTGAAACGACCAGTTTGAGCTATTCAAAGCAAAATTGTTTAATTTTTGTTAAGTAGATCAATTAATTTTATAAATAGAATGCATTAGTTTATAGGGATATCTTGGTAGTGTTAAATTACATACACTGCTTATATGTCATAAGTGATAAAGTGAGACAACAGTCTGTAAGATACATGTACCTTTAGATAAGCAATCCTAACTTACCCAAATAATGTGATAATGGTAAAACTGGGCTTTGGTGACACTTGGCATACAGGCCAACATGTACCAAAACCAACTAGTACAGTGGTACCTCAGTACTCATCGTTAATTGGTTCCGGGAGCCATGATGAGTACCAAAAATGATGAGTACCAAACATTTTTTTCCCATAAGGGATAATGTAGTGAGTCACAAGGTAGCCAACACCAACCAGTTCTAGCTTGTATGTTGAGTATGAAACAAATGATGAGTATCAGGACAAAATTTTTGTGTCAAAATGTGTTGAGTACCAAATTGGATGAGTTTCAAAGCATTAC
This sequence comes from Pseudoxyrhopus heterurus, assembly GCA_032468235.1. Taxonomy (NCBI): domain Eukaryota; kingdom Metazoa; phylum Chordata; class Lepidosauria; order Squamata; genus Pseudoxyrhopus; species Pseudoxyrhopus heterurus. The sequence continues at coordinate 340,678 of JANHJO010004415.1, forward strand.
CAAGGTGCCATTACATTGTCTTTACCACTTACAGGGTCATGTAATATGGATCTAACAAGAAAGCAGAGAGCAAAAGAAATAAGTATAACTCTGGCTATATTGCTAATTACTATAGTTTGAATAAAAATGATCTGTCAAAGACATGTCAATAAATAACCAGTTCTCTTATACTTTCCTGAAAATGGACCAATTGGAAGGGTACTTAGATAAGGAATCAATCAGGACACTGCAAAAATAGACCAACTCCATTCAGTCTAAAAGCTCATCACTGCTTAAATGACCTGCATTGTTTATGTGCATTTTTATAACTTTTTTGGTGCATTTAACATTCAGCAAGTGTGTATGTATGTATATATATATATATATATATATATACATACACATACACACACACACACACACACACACACACACATACATACATATCATCATTAATTAGTAATCCAGGATTTCTGGCCAAAGCAAAACTGCTGAAATTCATTCCCACATATAATCAAAGCAAATAGGATCTTTCCCATGTAATCCCATTCTTAGAATGTATTGCTGAGAGAGTCAGGCCATAGTCCCACTGAAAATAATATGGAAATTTAGCCATACCTGATCCCAATGCAATTGAAGCATGAATCAATCATTAGAGTGACTTTAAGGCCACATTGGACTTGGGCCAAAGTTGACAGGGATAGTCCATATAAGGACTACTTGTGCTAGGTCCTGTTAGAAAGTAATTACAGGAAATCCTCAACTTAAAACCATTTATTTATTGACTGTTCAGATTAATAGAATAACAGAGTTGGAAGGGACCTTGGATGTCTTCTAATCCAACCCCCTGCTCAAGCAGGAGACCCTGTACCATTTCAGAGAAATGGCTGTCCAGTCTCTTTTTAAAAGCCTCCATGGTGAAGCACCATAACTTCTGAAGGCAAGCCATTCCACTGGCTTATTGTTTTCACTGTCAGGAAATTTCTCCTTTGTTCTAGGTTGCTTCTCTCCTTGATTTGTTTCCATCCATTGCTTCTTGTTTTGCCTTCAGGTGCTTTGGAAAATAGGTTGAACCCCTCCTCTCTGTGGCAACCCCTCAGATATTGGAACACTGCTGTCATGTCATCGCTAGTCCTTCTTTTCACTAGACTAGACATACCCAATTCCTGCAACAATTCTTCATATGTTTTAGCTAGTTTTAGCAACTAGCCTCCTAATCATAATTGTTGCTGTTCTCTGCACTCTTTCCAGAGTCTCAACATCTTTTTTATATTGTGGTGACCAAAATTGGATGCAGTATGCCAAGTGTGGCCTTACCAAGGCATTATAAAGTGGCACTAACACTTCAAATGATCTTGATTCTATCTCTCTGTTAATGCAGCCTAGGATTGTATTGGCTTTTTTGGCAGCTACCACACATTGCTGGCTCATATTAAATGATTGTCCACTAGGACTCCAAGATCCCTCTCGCAGTTCTATTATACCCAATCTGTACCTGTACATTTGGGTTTTCTTGCCTAAGTGTAAAACCTTTTCTCTACACTAAATTTCATTTCATTAGATAGCGCCCATATTCAAGTCTGTCAAGATGCATCTAGATCTTGAGCCTATCTTCTAGGGCAGGGGTGTCAAACTCAAGGCCCCTAGGCCGGATCCAGCCCATGCAGTGTTTAGATCTAGCCCGCGGGGCCACTCTGGAAACAGCGAAGGACTGGCCTGTAGTGCCTCTGCCAGAAAAAACGGAGCTCCGTTTTTGCTGGCAGAGGGTTGCTGGAGGCCATCCCAGCCGAAAACGGAGATTGGGAGCCCATTTTCACTGGCAGAGCACTCAGGCAACCACAGACGCCCCCGACACAAGTGACATCAAACTGGTCATGGCACCCTGACCATGCCTGCCCCAGCCTCCCAAGGTCAAACGCAACCCTGATGCGGCCCTCAATGAAATCGAGTTTGACACCCCTGTTGGCTATTCCTGCCAGCTTGGTGTCATGTTTGCAAATTTGATGAGTTCCTTCATCTAAATCATTTATGAATATATTGAAGAGTATTGGGCCTAAAACAGAACCTTGGGATATCCCACTGCTTACTTCCCTCCATGTAGATATAGTTCCTTTAAGGACTACATGCTGAGTGCAGTTTGTCAGTTGCAGTTACAAATCCATCTGGTGGTGATGTTGTCTATCCCACATTTGTTCTAACTTTCTGTATAAAGTTACAATGGCTCTGAAAAAAAGGTGACTTGTGACGGTTTTTCACGCTTAAGACCGTGGCAATGTCCCAGGTTCACGTGATGTCATTTTGCAACCTTCGGAACAAGGAAAGTCAATGGGGAAGGCAGATTCACCTAACAACATGTCACTCACTTTACAACTGCAGCAATTCATTTAACAACTATGACAAGAAAGGTTGTAAAATGGGGCAAAAATCACTTAACAGCTGTCACTTAGCAACAGAAATTTTGGCTTAATTGTGGTTGTAAGTTCAAGGAATAACCTGTATTAAGAAGGTAAACAAATGCCATTTTAAAAGAAAAGTTAGTACTTTGCTATTACACAGAAACAAGAGAGGAATGTACATAAATTAGAAAGGAATCTAAGGCTAATGCTCTAATGCTTTGTTACTGTGACCATCTAATGCTCATAGTAACAGAGATAAACATGTCAATTGGTAAGTGAGAAATTAGGCTAGGAAATTAAAACTTGTAAAATCTAAAGCTAGAAATATGCAGATCCGTTGTTTACACCTGCCTATAAAATCACTTTGCATCTCTTGCAAGGGCCAATCACACTCAATGCTAAATGCTTTTGCCTTGTGTGCTAAATAAAACCTTTGAACTCTGAATTATGGCATCTGACATTTTGACCAAAGCATGGAATGAACCAAGGAAAGAAATTCTTCTAACAGTCTCAGACTACTGAGATAATGTCTTAATAATGTTAGCTTCTATATCCAACACTTTCTAATACTAACTCCAGTCAAATATGAATCAGGAATACATTTTTCTTCCCAAACCCTACTAAGATAGCACAAGAGATTTTAGTTAAGTGTGTGTGTTTGTGTCTGATATGCCATGTCTTCATGTCTTGGGTAATCCTTCTGGGAATATGTAATAGCACTTAGACTTATATACAGAGTTTTTACAGCCCCCTCTAAGCAGTTTATGGAGTAAGCATCTTGCCCAGTTTATAGAGTAAGCATCTTGCCCCCAACAATTTGGGTCCTCATTTTACTGACCTTGGAAGGATGGAAGATTGAGTCAACCTTGAGCCATTCAGGACTGAACTCCTGGCTGTGGCAGAGTCAGCCTGCAATACTAACCACTGTGCCACCATGGTTAATATTCTTCACTCATCCCTTGTCAAAATGAAGGATGTGTGCGTGGTATGCATATGTTGTGTGTGTAAGTGCATGTGTGAATAACAAACTTTTTTTGAGAAGCATAAATTTTATGGGAAACAGAGAATTTGGTGGGAAAATGACTCTTATGACTAATGAAGAAAGAGAAGAATGGCGAACACAATCTGAAACTATCTTGTAATGGAAGCTGTAAACTTTATAAGCTAAGGCTTTCATTGCTGAGTACCATATGGTACCGTGGAAGGAAACAGTGAAGGGGAAAAAAACGTTGTATATTTCCCGCACTAACATATATAATTTATGATACCATATGCCATGTTTTCTAACATTTTTATTGTCATTGAAGCCCTGCTAAGTGTAGCTCTTCAAATGAACTCCTGATTAAGACAGTAAAGCCGCAGTCTTCTGTCATACACAATCTGTGCAAAGCAGGTGGCTATCCCTGAACTGACAATATTAATTTTTTTTATCCGCCAAATCAGATTCAGATTATACAGTCAGTAGGAGAATATTATGACAGTGGTATGTAATTCATAACCATCAGCCAGCCATCAAGATCACACGCTTCTAAAATATCTCCTTTATCATGATTTAGTCATGCGATTCTTTCTGATCCCTTTTTTTTAAGCAACTCGCTGCTGTCAGATATTTTACTAAACCCCTTTGCTGAGTAACGTCACAGAAGCTGTAGTGCCAAATTATTTTTCTTTTACATGTGTTAAAGGAACACATTCTCTTGTGCCTGACATATATACTAGACAAAATAAACCAAATATGTCTTCCGTACTAAAGTTCAACGTTCCTATCTCTATCCCTAATTTTGGAAAAAATTAAGATTGAAAGTACATCTTGGCCCAAAGAATCAATTCTCTGCTCTTTAGACCACATTTGTTATACAGTATATTACATTTTATATTGTGGGGTGTGATGGCTGAGTGCTTAAAGACTCTGAGCTTGTGAACTGGAAAGCTGTCAGCCTGGGACCAAGACTCGAACACTGTGTGACAGGGTGAACTCCCATTTTTGCCCCGGCTTCTGCCAACCTAGCAGCTGGAATGCATGCAAATGCGAGTAGATAAATAGGTACCACTTCGATGGGAAGGTAACAGCATTCCGTGTACCTTGGCATATAGTTATGATGGCTACATGATCACAGAGAAGCACCTTCAGATAACTCTGGCTCCCTTGGCTAAGAAACAAAGGTGAGTACTGTCGCTCTAGAGTCAGACATGACTGGATAGGGGAAACCTTTACATTTACCTTTATGCTATTTTCTAACTTGCTAAATAAAGGATTTATTTCATTATCACTATTACTTGCACTATTTTTTAAAATCTCCCAATGCGAAGCTATACAGGTTTTTCTCCCGAAGGGTCCTTAGCTTAGATTGCAAAGTATTTCAGATTAAGGAATTTAATATTGTGACCTTTCCATTTATCTGGATTATTAACTGAATGATATTTCAAAATTGGGGTAGAAACCAGTTTTTAAGGAAAAGTTTGTTTCTCTTTCTTTTAGCTGTACTGAAAATCCAATTCTGAATATTTTGCAAGCAAACAAAACCATAAATAAACTTTGTATAGTGGTGATGTCTAAAATGAAGCAATATTTGTATTTGAAATCTATGCATTGCCACTTTTTAATGTATTGCCGTTCTAGTGGGACCAAGTTTTGAATCAAGGAAAAGCTGCAAAAATATAAAAATATAAAATAGAAAGTAGATTGATTCTTGATAGGAATTGGACTAGGACTCATATAAAGTCCTGAGTAGAGCAGTTATATAAATCAATGCAGCAAATAAACAAACTTCTCAGTTTATTGCATGCCCTCAAACACCATGGAAATCACATCTTTCCAATCTGAAAAAATGACAAGTGGAGAAATCCTTTAAACTAAATTAATATGCTGCAATTTCTTGGCTCTCCAATCAGTTTTTCTGCAATATTCTAAGAAGACTCAAAGAACCCATGTAAGCACGAGGTTAATTTTGAAATGGAAAAACCTAGTAGGCAGAGGAGAGGGGGGAGGAAAGAGGGGAAATTATCTGATAGAATTTGAGAAAGAACAGAAATATAGAAAATATATAAATTGCAACAGAAAAAAAAATCAAGATGCATCTAGACCTGTACAGCAAGTGGAAAACACTTACCAAGTTTCTTAATTGTTATACTGTAAATGATTTGGGGAACATTTTACTGTCATAAGTAAAATTCAAATACTTTTGAGTATTTGAATTTTACAAGAATATTGACTATTTACAAGAAAAATCTGATCTCAAATCAGAAGTGTAATTTAAGAAACTTCCCTTTTTAAAATTTTATATACTGTTTTTATGCTTTTAATGTTTCATTGCATATGACCCAGTGTCCCTTCGTGAGTGAGAGGGGCTGTTCTTAAATATGATAAATAGATAGATAGAAAAGTACATAAGTAAATGAATAAATATTTGAGAAAGGTTGTCAGAATGGACCTTTCCTAGACATAATGAGAATAACTTTGAGAAATGGGGAAAGACCCACAACCTAGACAATGGTATGATAAGAGATATCTGAGTCAAAGCAGGAATGGGCATGGAGAAAGCATCTCAGAATTTATCCTTACTGGGGAAGTGCTTTCAGAGGCTTTGTTAGTATAACCTTACTTTAAAGGTAGTTTGTACTCATGATTTTGGGTTCCTGGTTAGGAATACCTTGGAGGTCTGACTATATGTCTTAAATTCACAGCTTTTGTTTCACAACCATGTGACAGTCATGGCCAAGAATTCTTTCCCCATTATAGCTGCTATACTCGTTCCAGGACCAGTCTCTTCTATTAAACAACATCATCCGATGGGCCCAGGAGACACTATGTCTAGGAGATAACCAGACTGAGCCCAAGGGATGGGTCAAATGCATCATCAGTCTCAAGTCCTTCACACCCACAAGAATTCCACTGACTCTTATTTGCCACCAATTTGCTTTAACTGTTAGTAATTCAGATTCTTGTAAAGAGCATTAGCTTACAATAAGCCCATATTCATTTGAACTTCTGATTTCCTTTGCTTGATACTGGATCAGAGTGGTGCCATCTAGTACTTTCTCTATCACCTGACATGTGAAATAGCATACTTACTTCTTTTAGGAATAAGTACCGTATTTTTCGCACTATAAGATGCATATTTCCCCCCCCCCCAAAAAAGGGGGTACAAATGTCTGTGGGTCTTACAGAGCAAGTGTTGCTGAAGCCCCG
>JANHJO010004418.1:42696-59806 GCA_032468235.1 Pseudoxyrhopus heterurus
TAAATGTGAATGTCTTGGCAGCTTAAGATAACAGTGAGTTTGGTATTTAGATTAGTGTTAGTATCTTGAATTAAGAAAACCAACAATTGTCATTTCAAATATTTGTATGGGAAATGATAATATTGCCTTCATTAAATACAGTTCTCTTCCAATAAAATCCTAGGAATAAGAAACAAGGGCATTTGTCATTTGTTTGACAATAAGATGGAAATAAAGTAATAATATTATTTAGATATTAGCTTTCTGTCTTTTGATTGCTAATTTTTTTTGTTTTTAAAGGAAGTTTTAATTATTGGTTTTATTGTATGCCATTCACAGTGACGTTTATGAGAGGGCAAATTTGATCAATCAATCAATTTAACTTCATCTTCTGGTATTAGAAGTACTTGTAACTAGGGGTACATCTTCTAAAATATCTTAGATATTGATATCTCTACTAAACAGTATTTTAGTGTATTCTTTCTATCTTTCTTCAATCTTTTTTGGATCAGTTATTATATGTTCATGGCATTCTTCAGCATATGAGGCATCAGAATAGAGGTGTATCAAATGCAAAATTATCCAGGAATACTGAATCCCAAACAGTAGCTCTAGAGCTGATCTGACGGTCTCTGCAATCAGATAATTGTAAGGACTTGGAGCCATCATACTTTTCAGAAAGACAGATCTAAGGGGAAATGTAAAAGGCAAATCCTAATCATACACTTACAATTTCATGCTAGGTAAACAGTCTGGACGGTTTCTGGTTGGAGAAGACGACAGGATTGGGGACACAATAGACAATTCAATAGATCCTCAGTATTCAATATTTGGAAGGGTGGATTAAATAAAGTAGCATCACTAATAGCGGGAACACATCAGAAATCGGTAAAACCACAGACACAAAAGGTATTGATTATATGTTCAATCACAGAAATTTTGAATAAATTAGCTGAAATAGCACAATCTTTAAACTGTGAAATTCTATGAAAAGAAGTCTATGCTTACATACTATAAGGAACAGAAATCATGACCATAAACATACATGGCTGTGTACCCAATTTGACTAACTGGAATCTCGTGAAAGAGATTAACTTCTCTATTCTGTTAACATTTACTGGTGTACAATCTTCAACTTCCCAATAAGCGGGTACCTTTATTTTTATGAATCTGTGTAAGTCAACAAATCTGAAACTCTCTGAACACAAAATGAAAATATATCGTCCCAAGAATAAAAGCTAATTTTCTATTAAATAATAAGTCAAAAGACCATAAACAGCAGCTGAAAAGCGAACCTACACCATACCCGTAACAACGCATGCAAAAAGCCAGAGAATGCATCTTATGGTTCTGCTTAATTGTTTCAATGACACCTTATGGGATACTAAGTTAGCCTTAAGCCTGAGGCAGGTGCTAAATAATCAGCTCTGGTACCATCATCTATTTTTTTCTAATCAGTGTCAAGTGCATGGAACATCTGTTCTATACACTGCAATTTTATTCAAACACATGACCATGGCAATAATTCAATGCCAACTAGAATGACTGGGTAGTGTGCAGGTATGCTCCCAGGGCTGCCTCTGGCTTTCTAGAAACTATGTAAAGAAGAGGACTAAATTCCTGCTGGTGGGATTTCACCTCATTCACTTCTAGACTGGTTTACAGTTACATCCAATTTCACTCAGAGCAATGTGGGCCATTGAAGTTTTTGGTTTAGCTTGATCATCAGGGACCGTTCAAATGCTAATGTTGTGCAGCTTGAGATTTAAGTGTTTAAGCCTGGATGAAACTAAATTTGAAAACAGGTGGCATGTTTGTTCTAATGCCTATTTGATCACATACTTGTTTGTTAATACACACTACATTGAATTTTATGAACTGCAGAACAGAGTTTAATTGAGCTGAGTGTTTTTCCACTGGACTAAAGAAACAAATGAAGCTGTAATACTATATAATATTCAGAAAACGTTTTTAGTCTTTTTAGATCTAAAATTCTAATTTAAATTGAAAACAAAAAGAATGTACCTAAATAAAGTACAGGTAGTCCTCAACGCATGACCTCAATTGATCCAAAATCTCTGTTGCTAAAAAAGACAGTTGTTGAGGAATCACTGCAGTTGTTAAATTAGTAACATGGTTGTTAAGTAAATCTTGCTTTCCTATTGAATATACTTGTCATAAGGTCACAAAAGGTGGCCCTGGGCACTGCAATCATCATAAATGCATGGCAATTGCATGGCAACTCCAAATTTTGATCACGTGACCATAGGGATGCTGCAATGGTTAAAAGTCACTTTTTTTAGGACTGTTGTAACTTTGAACGGTCACTAAACAAATAGTTGCATGTTGAGGACCACCTGTAACACATTTCCCCATCACAGGCACATTTTTCTGTGCCCTAGATTAAAGTAGAGTCTTTCAGTTGTTTAGTCCTAAATCTCAATATCTTTTTTTCCTTAAAAAAATAATAGCATATATCAATGGCAGCTTTTCAAGATAGATCAGACTAGGAAACCAATGCCATGTAGGTCCATGCTACTATTATTGTAAAATTATAATAGAGTCTTATAAGCCTGAATGTGTTTCTTCTCTTCCTCACTTTAATTTCATGTGAAGTGTGGAGGGGCTTATCTTATTTATGGCATTACTTTCTTATTCTAAGATCAACCCTTTTTTATCTGACTGTTGCATTGGCAGCAGCAATTCCTCCTGTCCCTCAAGGCCACACCCTCTGTCTTTTATATTTGAGTATCCATCACTCTCATGCAGAAGTTGCAAAATACTTTCTGATATGCTTTTTTGTCACTTAGGATATTGTGTAAACTCAGCTAATTTGGTTAGTTTATCTCTCAGTATATTATGGAAACTCAAAAAATTGATAAATTAAGTAACAAAGTTAAGTGTGTTGCTGAGCACAGCCAGTGCATAGGGTGCTTACTTGATTGAAATTCGAAGGAGAGGTATATCTGTATGTGTTGTATTTCACTCTTAACTTACTTTATTTAAAAAAAAATCATAGTGACAAGCCATCATTGGCAACACCTCCTTGTGCTGGCTGTATCAGAACTGCAAAACAAAAATCTCAAAGGGTCTCAAAAGTTTGACTTACAGACTCATGAATAAACGCAAGAATATTCAAAATAATTTGCAGTATTAGACAACACTGTACAATTATGTTTTAATACACTTAATGCTGTCCAAAATCATATTTGTATTTAAAACAGTTGATGTTCTCAATATTTTTTCTTAACATATCAAGGATGATAGAAGCTTCTTTTTGCTGTCAAAGTAATCAAAGAGATTGAGAAAAAAAATCTATAAACAGATGCTACCCAGTGACAAACTTTAAAGAACAAGATTGTGAGGCCAGATGTTTGAATGACCTTCGGACTACAGAACATGTTGGCATGGTGTTGATTTAGATAGCTGTTGGCAGCACTTTTGATCCAGCAGCTGAAGAAAATATCTAAATCATGGAAATCCTCTCCCTCCCCTTTGCTTTCCCGGTCCAGTACAAAACCTAAAACTACTGCTAGCCAGTGGGACTGATGACTGTCAAGGAACTTGAATTCACCACACCACTCTGCCAGTAGTTATCACATCAAAAAAGAGTTAGCTGAATGAGCAGGAACCACTTAAGGCAGTGCCATTTACATTTTCCCCATAACTTTTAGCAGCTGTTTTCTTGAGTGAATACAGATACAAAATAAGAACAAAAAAACACACTTTTTCAGTATTGAATCAGTACTGCGCAAAGGAAAGGATATGGCAATGTACAATGATGTAAACTAGTACAAAACGGCACAGGAAAACAATAATATCCTTTCCTTGATTGTTTGGGTGCAATGAATCAGATCAAAGCAAAGCCATTCAAGGTTCCCCGATTAACAGTTGAGATTGAATTAAATAATTTCCAAAGATTCAGCCTCTCTAAAAACAATTTTGATATCCAATCCAAAACAGTACTAGAAGAAGTATGGAAAACAGTATTTTGATAAGGTATATGTGAGTCTTTTTATAACAAATAATGGGATTGAAGACAGAAGAGCTCTTCTTACACTTCTGGACATTCTGCCATGTTACCTGGAGAAATATACACTGCGTATTCTGAGTTGCCTCTGCTGTCCAGCACTTGTCAAAACCACTCTCTGTCAAGCATCTCACAAAGTGTTGCAAAATGACAGTTCAGGATTTCTGAATAGATGCAGCCCCAGGAAAAAAAACTGAACAGATAGAAGATTTATGACTCTAAACTACATCAAAGCGACTCCTGCCAACATCATGTCAAAAAAAAAACAGTAAAAGAAAAAGAAAAAAGGAGGGTGTGGGGGGGAAACGAACTGTTCATTTCAGACAGTTTTAAAAAATATTATATAAAACACTTTTTTCTAAATATGAACTAAAGTGTAAAGAAAAAATTAGCTGCACATACAGTATGATATCCAATATGTGAAAAAAATACATTTATAATATTCTAGGAATAACGAAGTTCTACTAGTAGATACTGTCTGGCAGTTAAAATCACTGACATCCAAAGGGAGTATATGAAGTATCTATCAGTTTAAAATAGGACAAACCATCTGGCTCTAAAAACAACAACAACAGAAAGTACTCTAGCCTGAGAGTTAGTTTGGATTCTCAGAATTCCTTCCATAGATTTATTGTCAGTGAATCAATTTCCCATGATGGACTCAATGCTTTACCTCAGGAAAAGAACTGAGCAATCTTTTCATTCAGGCTAGAATATTACATATCTTCTTTAAATCGGAACTTCAGTGCATTAATTTTGTTTCTTTTTAATTATTTCTTTATTATACAGGTAGTCCTCGACTTACAACAGTTCATTTGATTCAAAGTTACAACAGCACTGAAAAAAGTGACCGTTATGACCGTTTTTCACAGTTACAACTTTTGCAGCATTCCCATGGTCATGTGATCAAAATTCAGATGCTTGGCAACTGGTTCATATTTATGACCATTGCTGTGTCCCAAGGTCCTGTTATCCCCTTTTGTGACCTTCTGACAAGCAAAGTTAACAGGGAAGCCAAATTCATTTAACAACTGTGGCAAGGAAGGTCATAAAATAGAGAAAAACTCACTTAACAAATGTCTCACTTAAAAATAGAAATTTGGGGCTCAATTATGGTCATAAGTTGAAAATTACCTGTATTCAAGATCTCATTTAACTATTTTAAAGCCTTTCTCATATACTTTCAAGAACTGCTTTTCATTTCCTGTTAGCTATAGTTGGTTGAACAGTTAATACATCTCTGATGGGACCAGTTTTGTATACTGGTTATGACATCAAACTAGAAATCAGGAGATTGAATTCTAGGTCTGTTTTAGGCACAAAGCCAGCTGGGTAACCTTGACCAGTCACTCACTCTCAGCCCTAGGAAGGAGACAATGGCAAACCACTTCTGAAAAATCTTTCCAAAAAAAGTTCCTGCAGGAATTTGTTCAGGCAGTCTGTAAGAATCATATGCAATCCAAAAAAAATTCTCATACAATACCAAAATATTTAAAGCATCCTTAATTTGGCTATCTCTGGATATGTTAGGACTGTAACTTTCAAATTTCTTACCCAGCCCCAACTTTATCTGCAGGGTGTTAGGCGGGAAAGAAAGATACAAGTAATCATTCATCCACCTTTTTTCCATTTATAGAATAGACAGACTCAAGATGGCTTAACTGTTGTGACAGGATAATATGTATGTGTCTTGGTTACATCATTTTTCTAAGTGTTTTCTTGTTAGTATTTAGACAGCAAGACCGAAAGCTTTCTTGTTGCCTGATAACCATAGCTGAGTCCAAACAAGAGGCAGGATGAATGAGCAAAACAAGCAAATTGGATTACTAACAGGTATTTGAGCAGAATGGCAGTGGAGAGTAATGTGTCAAATAAATGTGGGCAGTTGGGGAAATGTCCCAGACTTTTGATGAGAGGTTTCCTATCCTCTTGCTGGACTATTAAGCAGTTACAGTCAGACTTGCCCTTTAATTTAGCCTTGTGTTTAACATTACAGGAAATCACCTGGAAGATACCAAATCACCCAAGGTATTCATTGGTCAGTTTGAATTTCCGTATTGGAACTACTAATACATTCTTTAGCCTTTTGTGAAATAGGCTTTGTATTTAAGGAACTGGTTTAAAAAAACAAAACTAACCATACTGTGACGTTTCAGATTATCACAGAAAAAAACATCAAAATGTTAAAATTCCTGATCAAGGAAAGAAGCAACCTAAGGAGAAATTTCCAAACAGTTAGAACAATTAAACGATTGTCCAATCTCTTCTTAAAAACTTGTATTTTATAGGGCAGGGGTGTCAAACTGGATTTCTTCGTGGGCCGGATCAGCATTGTACTTTTCCATGGGCTGGCGGGGGGAGACAGGATAGATGCTTCCTGCAGCACTTTGCCAGCCAAAATAAGGCAGGGGGGGCATGCGTGGTCCCCCCGTGGCCCGTTCTCGGTCTGGACAGCTTCTTGCAGCACTTTGCCAGCCAAAACAGGGTGCAGGGGGCCGTGCATGCTCCAGTGCCCCGTTTTGGCCAGCAGGTTGCTGCAGGAGGTCGTCCAGGCCGAGAACGGGGTGCGGAAGTCCCGCGCACAGCCCCCCATACACCATTTTACTGTCAGAGGCACTGCGGGCTGGTCCTTTGCTATTTCCAGGCCGGTCCCATGGGCCAGATATAAGCATCCTGCAGGCCAGATCTGGCCTGCAGGCCTTGAGTTTTGACAACCTTGGTATAGGGTTTTCTGCCTGAGCAAAGGGTTGTACTAGAAGACCTCCAAAGTACCTTCCAACTCTGTTATTCTGTTACAAGTTTTTATTAGCAAATTCCAAGCATTATTTTATTTTAAATAGCTACCATTTCTGATGCCTCTTTGCTGTTCAATCATGTCTGCTTGGATGTTTGCTCAAAGCTTCCTCTCCTTGCTGCCATCTTGGGCTTATCTCTATTTATGCAGGCCAAATATCCTAGTCCTACTGTCCTACTAGTCTGTGTACTGTACTGTACACATATAAGCAAATAGGTGGGTTTCAGGAAAAGAATTAGAGAAAAGATATCCTAGTTTAATAAATTTTGAAAGTATGAGGAAAAAAACCTTCTGTTTTGCCTAAATTGCATTACATTTAAGTTGAAGTAGAAAGTGGCTTTGCCAGGCTTTCCAGATTTTATTACAAGATCCTAACCATATTAACATTCCAAGATGCCTTGTGATTCCTGTTTACTCACCTAGCCTACCTCTAAGTGCTGACTAAGACTGACTTCACTGGCCTCTAAGGAATCAGCATGATGAGGCAAACTGGCCTAAGAAGTAAGGAAATGAGCCAGAAAAAGCATACAAGTAAGCTCTGAGACAAGCATCCAAGCTTTTCTTCTTTCTCTTGGGGTTTATATGCAAATTTAAAACATTTATTCACAAGACAGCTGATGTTGTTATAATCTGCTTGTTAAAAAAAAGCCCCAAATCCCATGGGTTACAGGAAGAAGCGTAGAAAACATATTTTTTAATGTCAGAAATAAAAATGTGTATGTATAGGAAAAGTCTAAAAAGATTTGTTAAGTTTGCCTACAACATTTATATTTATTGTTATAGGATTTGTATTTAATTTAGGATTTTAAAACTGTCCTTACCACTATGATCCTTTGTTAAGATTACTTTTTTTCTATTTTAATGGCCTCAAATGCCTCTTGGAGTTTTTCCATACACATTTAAATTAACTACTTTGATTTAATGTAAAGAAAGAAAATAGCTCTGATTCCAGGTACAGAACAGTAAAAATAATGCATGTTAACAGACAAGTAAAAACAATACAAAGGGAAGAACTACTAATAATTCTTCAGATGATATGTTATGGAGTATGTTATTATCAAATGTGTCATTGTTAGAGCTTCAATAGCACTTTGTGGCTACCATATTGATTTTTTTAACTACATATTATGGATACCACTACATTTTTGCATTGCTGTCAAGAAACCTACATGCCTGTGTCGTAGTCACTGAGAGATGAGTTCAGCTCAACTGAAACTTTATATTTTAATATCCCACTGTAATATAGAACTTCAGAATGTATAAAGAAGTATGTATCCTAACTTAATGATTTGGATGTCCACATTATTTTTCTTCTTAAAGTATAAAAAGACAGTGTGTATGTATGTATTATATATAGATAGATACACACACACATACACACACACACACACATGCTATTGTGGAAAGTTTCATATCAAAATATATTTTATTCCTTATACCATCTCTAACTTCCCTTAACTATTAACAGATTCCACAATTGCCTGAGACTAGAAAAAAATGTTGTAAATAAACACTATTGCAGAAGATTACTGAAATCGCGCCTCCAACTAGACAATTGATAACCAAGACAAAACAAAGGTAATCAAGTCAAAAGAGCAAACAGGGGAAAGTCTTTTACTCAAACTTCCTTGAACCCTCAAATAAGTTACCCAAACTTAATCCATACATCAAAGAAGCTCTTTGACACAAATAGAGTTAATTAAATTAAACTTGGTTTTCAGCAGAACTGCACATTCACCAGAATAAACATGAAATGTAAACACTCAAACATCATGTCTCCACAAAAGATTATCTTTTCTATAAAAATATATGATTTCTGTATTCCATTTGTAGCTAACTTTCAAGAGTGGATTACTTGCTCCTGAAATAAACCAACTCTTTTCCAGCTCAGATCAGGACCCTCAAATTATTTACACACTATGTGGTGGGCCACTATCCAATAAGACATTCTTCTGCAATTCTTTTTGCCAAATGGTCCAGGTTGTCTACCTCCCTTATAACAACATATGAAATCTGGACATGTGAAATCCAAAATTGCCAAGCTACTAGGAAGAATAAACCTTTTAGGAAGCTTCCACAGGAAATTTTACCTTGAACAAATGACCAACGTAAATGAGTAGGACCCATCTTGTGTCTAGTCAAATTTAAGACGTTATGTTTTAGTGTTATTTTAAAAAAAGCAATTTAAAAGGGTGTTCAAATGAAAGTATCAATGCTGTTATATCCTTAATTTCTCAAGTATAAGTTCCCTTTCCAAAATACACTAAAATTACACAGGAAACTTCAAATGGAATATTTCAATTGGTGATATTTTTATCTAATTGATAATATTTACATCTAATTTTAAATACAAACTATCCAGTATGTCTGTATAGCAATTTCTGGTCTTTGTTCAACACATACAAAATGGATTTGAAGAAAACCAACATAACATAATGTGCAGGCATACTCCATGTATAAAATATACACTTCAATAATTTTTAATTTATATTAGTTCAAATATAGGAAAACAACAACAAGAAAGTTTACAATGTAGATAATTAGGTAGATGTAGATTTTTATCCACAAGTGTGGGGAAGAAAGTGAGTAAAAAAATCCTCACAGGTATAATGTGTTTGCAATTATATGCAGAATATTTTGTGAAAACATCTATGTGAAAAGAAATTGTTATGGTTGGTTTGCTTTTAAATTTCCTGCTTTTCATTATTAAAATAAAATCCAAATTAGTGAATGTTGAAGGAAAACATCATTATCTTTCAGTGATGTATTTTTGAACGAAAGATACAGTAGAATATTTTGAGAATATTTTGCATGAGAAAGAGAAAAAAACCTTACATTTAGTCTTCTTAATAAGCATTGTGTTTGTATATGACAGAAGTCAAGGCCAGCGGATGTCTGACAGACAGAAACAGTGTACGATTTTATACACAAAAGGACAGAACTGAAATGAACATAAAATGGATGCTTCTACCTTCTACAGATCTCTTAGTATCCCTTTATTACTTCTCTGGAAAAAAATCCTTTCTTTAATTTAGATTTAGGAGATTCTTTTGATAATAAAACTATTAATAATCTTGAAAGATCAGACTCCCAAAGAGAGTCATGGTTATGAAAACCCACAGACGATATTCAGGCTATACCTATGTGAGCATACATAATTGCAACCACAATTCACACAGATTTACATGTTTCCAGCAACACAATCTGCAGTGTCAAAGAACATTTGTATAGAGATGTCTTGGCCAGTTACTCTACCCTCTCCTGTTTCTAGTTCCAACTAAATACTCACTCACACAGTTGCTGTAGGACTACACAGTTGCTGTGGGACCTAGCAGTTTATTCAAGGCCAAAGAATAAGACCAGACAAAGACAAAGTCAAAACAGAGTCTCTCTCTGAAGGAAGCTTGCCTGAATGGGTTTTTCTTTAGCAGAAGCATGGAGTAGAATAATCCAAATCCATTCCAGAGTTCCAAGATCCAGGTCAGAATTTCAGAAACAGAATCTATATAAGCACGAGGGATTTGACAGTTGCTTCCGATCAGGATCATGGGTCAGAGCTGCCTGTTAAGTAACTCTGCAACCAGCTGTCTGTAATCAAGATATTTATTCCCTTACTTGGCAAAGAACCTCATAGAAGCTCAGTTCTCTGTACTCACCAGTACAGAGGCTAGAGGGCCTTACCTCATCAACTGACTTTTTAAGCTACTGGGCTGTTGCCTGTGTTTGATCAATGTTGTGTGATTCTTGGCTTTGTATCTTCTGAGGCTGACATTCATTTCACAGGTCCTGCTGGAACAGTTTCTTCATGTCTTTGATTTCTGAACTATGCAGAATTAGTAATAGGAAGATTATAATGCTTTCAAAAATATATTAAAATGTTCTGCCAAACATTATAGAAAGACCTATACAGTAGACTATCTATAGGGTGATTCATTATTGAAAAGGGAAGAATTCCATGCCTATATGTAGAGCAGCAAGTCAGAATATCCAGGGAAATACAAAACAATTTGTTATAAATAATATAAACCTGCCACTATATATTAACAACTTACAACTTTAGACTGTGTTTGACAGTGATTTTTGATTTGCATTTATCAATACAAAATATTAAGCTACAGTATATTGTCAGATGTTGCAGAAGTAATTCCCAATGTGCCCAAAAGTACATGTAAGAAAGTGATCTGTGCTTTGTATAATAGCATATCTTTTTATTTCCAAAGATCTTAATGGAAATTTTAGTGGGACAATTCTTAAATTCTTTGACAAAACATTGTAATCCACATTCAGAAATAATATTTCCCAACATATGATTTTTGGGAAAAGCCAGAAGATTTTCTTTAGATACCATATGCCTTTGTTAACAGAATGGATAGTAAATCTGTAGAAAGCTCAGTATACAAAGCATGCAACTGAAACATACAAAATCAGCAAATCATTCTCTAAGACTTTCAGACTTGAATTGCATTTGTTTAAAAAGTTACTTCCATCCTTCTGAGGTCGGTAAAATGAGAACCCAGATTGTTGGGGGCAATATGCTAATTCTGTAAACCACTTAGAGAGAGCTGTAAAGCACTGATAGGCGGTATATAAATCTAATGCTGTTGCTATTAACCTGCATGATTCTACTGCTATCCATTTTAGAAGATGCAGATAAAAAACATCCATAAGAAATAAAAATTAATTCAAAATCTGAAGTTTTTGTCCTTGTATCTATGCAGTGGAACCTTAATTTTTTTGCCCCTAGATTCCAAGAGATATTGGGTTATACACTAACATCAAACATAGCAGGATCAAAATATTTGGCCCACATTTGATGCTGAGTTTTCGTAAAATGCTGGCTTAAGTCAAATTTCAGCATCATGATCAAATAATTCCATGGAAGATGATGACCGTAAAAATAATAGTTCCTACATTATGTTGGAAGATGAAGAACCTGCCAGCGACTGCAGTAACTGTGGAGTAATTTAGTAAAGGACTGCATGGCAGGTTGCCTGAATTGATTATTAGTCAAAAGCTTTTTAGAATTAATCTGATGCCTCATGAAATTAATGAGAAGAGAGAGGTGGTATGGCTGTAGCCTGGCATAGTATCACCTAAGGGAGGCTGTGATAACTAACAACCAAGGATTCTCTGAAGGGCATATTATTCCCTAAGGTAAAGAACACTAAGAAAGTGGTATATAACCAAGATTTATATGATGTCACTGAGAAAAGGTCAGTTTGGTAAAGGTCAAATGTATTTGCCTTAGAAAAGTGGCATAGAAAGCCTAATCACTTGGAATATATTAAGCTGATCTACAAAGATCATTTGAAACCCACCCAGAGGGAACTATCTCACGATATCACCGTTAAAAATGTCAATAAACAGGTTATAATCCCCATTTAATTATAAAACACTTAAAATCCAGAGGATTTTTCCTAAAATCATCCCAAATGACCACCTTCCTTTAGTTTCATTTATTGTAATAAAATGGATAGCAACTAACCAGTCTCCTGTTGTTCATTTTTTATTGTTTGAGTCTGACAATTTAATGCTTCCCTGTAGACTCTGTTCTTCTTACTATTCATTTCATTTTACTCAAAGCTAGCCTTAGAACACCCTTAGACATTTAAATTAGACTAGCAAGATTCATATTGTCAGTTTTCGGAACTGGATTGGCAAATAACATTGCATTTCTGAAAAAGATGCAAACTGAAATGCTCAGTAGTATTGAGATGGTGATGATAATTATAATAATGATTTTTTTTTTATCACCAGAGTGATTTTTAAAATAAATGTGCATTATGCTTTGGAACTCATGGCTATGGATAAGGATACCTTTATTCAAGACTAGCCTAGTGCTATCAACAGTGACTTGCAGTAGCTGCCCAGGATTTGAGCTAAATTTCTTTAGCCTTATTATAAGAATGCAGGAATTGAATCTGAAAACTTCTAAGAATGAAGCATTAAATTTAATGGAAAATCATTATGTAACAGACATCGCTGGGATTACATTGCAAATATCTGTGGCTTTTTTCAGTTCAACATAAGGACCAATGGATGGAATTATTTTTTGCCTATTACTGAATTTGTATTTACATCCTTTCAAACTGCTAGGTTGGCACGAGCTAGGACAAATAATAGGAGCTCACCTGTCTCACAGCACTTGGGTGTCAAGCTGCCTAGATGTAGACTTTTAACCTTTGTAAACATTCAGGAAGGCAACAGCATTCCATGCTTTTCCATACAATCTGTGCTGTGGTGTGATGTCATGCTGGTTACGTGACTACAAGAACATCTACAGACAAATCTGGCTCTTAGGCTTAAGAAATGGAGATGAGCACGCCCCCTAAAGTCACTCACAACTAGTGGAGTAAAACCTGGAGACAGACCTTCATCCACACCTTTACCTTTACCTGAATTTGTAAGGATGCCTGATGCTCAAATGGCTGAAGGCAGTATCTAGGAAAAATTTAAACTATACTACAGGTTGACCTCAGTTAATGATGGTATTTGGGACTCTCGCTAAGCAACGTGGTCATAAAGCCCAATTTCATGTGACCTCACAAACTTACAATGGCAGTTAAGGCAGTTCCAGTTGTGGTGGTTAAGCAAATCCCATGTGATTTTTAAGAGCAATGTCATGTGATTGTCATTTACGACCTCCTGCCAGCTATCCATTAACTTTACTTGATGAAAGCCAGCAGCAGTAAAGGTTACAAATGGTGATCACATGATCACAGGACTCTGTGACTGTTGTAATGGTGAGCTGGTTGCCAAGCAACCAAACTGCAATCACTGCAGGGATCTGTAATGGCCAAAACTTGAGAGTTTCCTCATTCAGCACTGTCATAATTTTGAACAACTGCTGAACGAATGATCATTAACAAAGGCTACTTTTAGTAGAGAAATGAAATAGAAGTAGATAATAGCCGTAAAGAGAATACAACAATTAAAACAGTCCTAGCATTTTAGTGGGTTCACAAAACTCCATAACCCAAAACTTGCTGGAAGAGAATTGCAATGTCATAGACCTCAAGAAGAAGTTGTTACAGAAAGCATAGTGGCAAGAGAGAAAGCATGCTTACAGGGTCACATAAGATGACATTTTTCACTGCTGTAAAAGTAAATGAAATAGAAATTTCAGACATTCTTGTTTTAGCCATTCCAAGTTGGTATGGTCCAATAGGATTGAACTAGAAAACCTCCAAGGTGCCTGCCAACTCTATTATTCTGTTATTCTATTATTCTATGTTACTCATATTGTATCTTCCAGAAATTGTAGGGCAAGATTGTCTAAAGATGAACAAATATATCAAACATATAGTCCATATTGATCAATATGAGTTTTCTCATAACATCAATTAAGTTGCATATTTAATACTTCTCTCATACCTGAGTATTTTGTTTCACAAAAGTAGGTGTGGAAATAAGGCATATGCTAGGGCCTGAAATAACTGCACCACTTACTAGGTGTATTCCTTTATTATTTAGAACAGAATAATTAAATGAAAGCAATCTTATGTCAAATGTATCATTTCCAGAGGGAACTGCAATGACTGTCCATTGACAATAGAAAAGTGGTTTTAGATAATAGATAATCCTCTATCTCATGTTACATATTAAGCTAGATATCCCTCTGAATTTGTTTCACAAGCTTTTTCCAAACTTCAGTGATTATTTCTGTCCTCCTTTTGAACTCCTGAGCTCATTAGGTAATTTAAATGCACATTAAATTACCAAGAACTCATCATAATATTCAGAGAAGGATAGAATCCCATGGAGAGATAAGTTCATATCTGCTTAGTATTCTGAGAGAAATGGTTTAGATTATTTCCTATAAGAATTCAGCTATCAAATTTCTCAAGTGTCTGCAAAGTTGATGCCCCATATAGTAGTGTGTGATATAAACACTTTTAAAACAAACATCATTAATAAATGTATGTCTGATCAGAGACCAATGCTCCAAACAAACAATGAGGGTGATTATTTAAAAAGCTATTCCAAAGCCATTACATCAATTGCTTCTACATGAAACTGTAGCAACTCTTCCTGATTTTTCAGTTTAACTGTTTTCAAGTAGAAATGTTTTCTTTATCAGAACTGCATAAATGGTTAACTAACAGAGACATTAATAAATCAAGGATTTAAACTTGGCTAGAGTAGGAGAAGTTGCATAATCTGGGGGTATAGCTAGAAGAGGGATCCACCTAGAATCCCTATGTAGTCATAAACAACTAAATCCAATCTCCCTTAAATTCCATTGGAGCTTATCTGATGCCAAGCCAGTGTTAACCATTACTGGAGACATTCTTGTGCATAAGCATGATTAGCAATAAATCACTTTAATTGGACCTTCATGTGTGAACTTTTGTACCTGACAGGTAGGACATGGGAAATTAATTCAGTTGCCACTATAGAAATAGAGAAACATCTTTTAAGTAAGGAGATATTGTCTCTTTTTCATTTCCCTTCTAGCATTATGGAAGATAGAGCATTTTGTCCAGCTAGAAAAAAGGCTTTTATGTTCAGGATGGACAATTTATATGTAAGACACTTACAGTAGCATGAATGAAGTGTCTTCTGAGCAAGCAACCTTTATAATGAGACAAAAATTCTCCATTTTTTCTTAAGGTCAAAAATATATTGTTTTAGTTCTAAATTGGTTCTTTTAAAATCTGATGAAATTAAATAATGGGCAGAGAGGCCATGACATTTCAAGTTTTCATCCATCACTAACTTCTAGGAGAATATAGAATTGCCCTCAAGAATTAAGGAGGGCAGAAATCATTCCATAAGGCGAACTTTAGCCAAAACATTAGGTCACAATCTCAAGCAAGTCTTAATAGAAACTAATACAAATTCTACTGCAATATTAGGGGCATTGCAGACCACTAATGCTATAAGCATATAGGACAGTAAGCAAGTATATCTTCCACTAATTCTGTTGGTGACATTATTATGTCCTGCAATAATAACATTGTTACATTAGATGTGAGGTCAGGGCCAAGTTGGCATTGGGATATGCTGCATAATTTGGTTTCTCCGTCTGTAATACAGAGTCATCATCTTGTTGCTTGTTAGTATTGTTAGTAAATCTGATGGGTATTTGTAAGCATGTAGAAGGGCCAAAGGTCTCTGAAAGAAAATCTCAGTGCACAGAATAGGATATTAGAACTGATAATAAGTTTGAATGATTTTATCTGAGAACTTTTTTTTCTTAAATTATAATACCTACTAATTACATTAGTTAATTAAGTTAACACATCAAAAAGACTACAGAAATAAACAATTACAAAACAGCAAGTAGAGAAAAAAATTGGATATAATTTGTTTTCTGCATTTTGGATTGGCTTTCATCTATCTCCTTTTATAGCTCTTCTTATACACTGAAGACTATTAAGTTCAGCTTTTTTCTCTTTTCACAGGCAGAGAATTTGAAGGTGAAGAAGAGTTCCTGGAGATCCTGGGAATAACACGAGAGCAGTCAGGCAAATATGAGTGCAAAGCTGCAAATGAGGTTTCCACGGCTGATGTGAAGCAAGTCCGAGTCACTGTGAATTGTGAGTATTTTTATTTCCACCAAATCAGATATATTTTTTTTAAAAAAAGGAAAGTTGAACTTTGTGTATTATAGTGATGACAATCGATGAAAAACTCTCATGACAGAGGAAACATCATCTGCACAGTCCAGTTGGGACTATTAGTGAACCAAATATGGAAAATCTCTCTTAAAAAAAAGCATTTGGCCAATGAAGCAAAAAAATAAAAATCTGAAAAAAAGACCAGCAAGCAAATCTGAGAGAAAGCGATTCACGTTCCATCCCATAACTCAATGGACACCATATGAATTAAACACAAAGCAAGGAAAAACCATAAAATAAAGAGCACTAACACTCATTCTTTCTCTACTAACTCTTAAGCAACACTTTTCAAAGGGGAAAAAAAGTTATTAAACAAAAGCCCAAACTGGGAGCACCACTGTAGAGGTTAAATCTGCCCCAAAATATGTACCTTGACAATGATATTTAAGATAGGATTTTTTTAAAAAAAATGAGAAAAGATAGTGTTTTCTCAAGAAAACTTTATGTCTATCAGAAATAAGGTATATATTTAGTATATAAACCTTATTATATACTTTATATATTATATTATATATAGTATATAATATATATTATATATAAAATGTATATTATATTATATTAGTATATAGACTTTATACCTTTAGTATAAGGTATATATATATATATTTAGTAAATATTAGATTAGGAAACTATAAATAGGGAACTCATATGTAACCTCTTTAGCTATCCAAAATAGACAGCTTT
>JANHJO010004418.1:69662-79695 GCA_032468235.1 Pseudoxyrhopus heterurus
ACTTACTAGCCCTCAAGAACACATTGTTCAAAAAGATCTAATTCTAAATCTAATTCTGATGACAGACAATACTTGAAACTATGATTCATTGTTGAATGGGGTCCAACATTTTCTTGACCAATGTGGTAGACCAACTAATTTAATCTTCAACTCAGACTAAAATATATTATTTCATTCTGTGTTTTATCTTGGAGATCTGTAATGGATTATAGTTCTTTGGGCTTTTTTCAGCAATTTTCAAGTTCTTTATCCAGTTCACAAACCACTTGAATGAGTCATCACCTTTTATCTCTGACTTCAGAACTTATAGCTTTTGAAAAATATAAACCAATAATATGGCTAAGAATAGATGAGCACTGTTGATACTTTTATAAAGAGCTAGGTAAATGGAACTATAAGACAAAGATGGTCTTTTAAGGTTCATTGGTAAATGTGCCTCAAAAAGCAGATTTGGAAGCACGGTGCATGGGAGTAGAGACCCAATCACGCATGCTTCCTTACATCTGCAAATGCTACAATTATTACAAGGTCAAAGAAATAAACCAAAAGCAACTGCTATTCAGATCATTCTTGAAAGTTGTTGCAGTTTTGTTTCACTTTGTCTCAAATGTATCACAGGAAAAAGTAGAGGAAAGAAAACAAAACAATAAAATAAACAGCCATTGTAAATATTGGGACATTATTTTGACTGTGTGTATCCTGTACATATTGAAGCAACATTGAAGCAACAAAAGGAAAAACCACACCTAAAGTATGGATTTACAGATATAAACAATGAAGTTCTAGCTTTTTTAGCCTGGATGCTCAACAGCTACCAAGGTTATTCCTACATTTATATCCTCTTTCATTTCCTTTACAAGTTATCCTTTTGCTCATTATGTATCAGTTTTCAAGAATTTGTTTTTGTAGAAAGGAAAGAAAAAAAGAGACCTACTGGACTTTCTGTTTTGCAAAAGGAATTTCCTTGTTCTAGGACCCTTGTTCTAGGATATTTTTCTTTCTTAAAAAAAAAACCTAGCCATTCTTTGCAGTAGGAAATGTGCAGTGGACAAAAAACAGGAAGATCTATTTATGGGCAAAGGCTTATTTTCTTTCAATCTTGCTTTTTCATTGTACCTGTCTTAGCTCTGGTAGGTGCTAAAGGACTAATGAAACTCTTCCTATGCTTTCTGAAAAGACAACCTAATTAATTCAGTAGGACTTATTCTCAGATAAGTAGGCTTGAGTCAGCACTGTAAATCAATGAAAGCAAAAAACTATATGTTGTTTAACAATTCCCTTTTTATGTGGTCTTCCAAAGATAATATGAATTAGTAGAGATTTGTGGATCACCTACTTTCTTCTTCAATCAGATACTTCACATTTATAGAGTAAAGAATCTAGTAGTATTTTTTAAAAACAAATCTTGTTCTGCACTTTAATTAGATTTGCTAGTCTACAAAGATGCTTTCATACTCCTTTTGATTTTTGGCTACCACAAGCTAACATAGTTTTCCTCCTACAAGGATATCTTTTATATGTCATTCTGCTATGGTGAAGTGTCAGGATGGGGTCAAGCACTTACTTCATTAATAGCAGTTGCTGCATATAGTAGACAATTGCTCTTATAAAGCCACAGTGAGAAGCAAAGAAAGTTTTCCCCCCTACCCATTTCAATAAGTTTCTTGAAATAAAACACTTTTGAAAATCTGCCCAGATTGGGTTTATATATTTTGTTTTGTGCCTTCTAATTGCTCCATTTTACACTGAATAGTACCAAGAAGGCTTTCTAGCAGGCAGATTCTCGCTACCTCAACAGGCTCCTGGATATAAATAGTAGTAGTAACAGATTGGAAGAGGCATTTGGCCAGACTTCTATTAGTAACACATATACCAGCAAGAACAAAAGTGTTATGGTTTATTTTCTTGCCTGTTCTCTGTTTAGAAATTACTATCATACTCTTCCAGCCAATGCTTTAAATTCATAGTTATAAAAGGGGTTTGGTTTAAAATTTTATTGAGAAAAAGAAATTGAAGAATACTTTCTCTGGTTTAGCTATAAAGCAGTCTAGATGTGTGAGAAAGTGCTACGAAGGCCAGTCAATATCAGAACTTGGGTTGGTGTCACTATTTGATAATAATGAATCAAAGTTAGTAAACTACGAACAGCTTAAATGGAAAGGTAGCAAGTTCAGATTTCCCAATGCTATCTAGAATTTGCTCCGATATAATGTCTCAAATATGTTCTACATCTCTGTAGGTTCCTACTGGCATATTATGAAATATATACAATAAAGATATAGCAATGTAGGAATACCAGAATAGCTCATTGTCCTCATGTGAAACCTACTCTTCACATTTAAACAAATCTGTCACATAGCCCGTAGAAAATAGAGAAAGTTAGTATTGATGTGTCTGAAGACCCTCTAACTGAAAGCTGGATAGTCTATAACTGGCTACGGTAGTCCTCGACTTACAACCATTCTTTTAGTGATCATTTGAAGTTACAATGGCACTCAAAAAAGTGACATGACTGTTTTCCATACTTATGATTGTTGCAGCATTCCCATGGTCACATGATCAAAAATTTTGATGCTTGGCAACTGGTTCATATCAGTGACAGTTGCAATATCCTGGGGTCATATGACCAATTTTTGTAACTTTCTAACAAGCAAAGTTAATTGGGAAGCCATGTTACTAGCTTAATAAAAGCAGTGATTCACTTAACAAATATGGCAAGGATGATTGTAAAGTGAGCAAGAAATACATTTAAATTGTTTTGGAATTAAATAAGAATGTTATGATTTTCATGTGCAAGCAAGAAATAAGGAAAAGCCCCACCAAAAGCACAAACTGGAGAAATAGAATGAGTCCTTCTCTTTTTTAATGGTTTCTTTTCTTTTCTGAAATTAACACATCAAACATGTAATTTCTAAATACAGCCCCAAAGTGGACACTTTGTCTAGAGAACTTCCTGTCTCCTTGGGAGATATTGATCACAAAGAAGTGTTATGATATCACAACTATTTTCTGACAAAATTGATTTATCAGTTTTACATTTATTTGGTGTCATGAAGGTCTAAAAGTGCACATGAATAGCAGAACATTCTTATGTAATTCTAAAATAATTTAAACTATCATATCTATGCAGATAATAGCAGGGTAAATCTTACAAAGATTAAGTATATTTCTGGTTTCTGCCTTCATTTAAATTTTTATTCTCAAAACCATCTGAAGAACAAATAAAATCCAGATTGGGATCAGTCCTAGAACCTAATTCCTTTCTGTTTTCAATATAATGTCTGTAACATTCTCTAAATTCTATTATGAGAGAAGAAGCAGGATAAATGGATATATTCCTATCCCTCTATGTACACTCATTCATTCAACATCACCTTAAGATACATACAGGCTCAAGGCCTTAGTATGACTTTCTAAAGTTTGCTGTAAGGTAGGGAAAATATCGTTATTTTTACAATGAAATAGAGAAATTTAAAAAAGAGATCCCAAAACACTGGCTGTCTGAATTGTGCAAACGGAGCAGACTTACAACTATCTCAGCATTTTGAAAAAAATGATAATGTGGTATTCCTATGCATATACACATGTGCTAAAAGGAGTACAATTTATCACCCTCCAGCTTTGTAGAAACATTAGACTTCAGAATAAATCCTGGTGCTTACTTTGCAGCCAGAAGGGGGAAAATGCATTACACAAAGCAGCTGTTGCCAATTGGGGAGCCATTTACTAAGTTTAACTATGCAGAGGCCTGAATTATTGTTTCAGAAGATATGAAGGAGTGGTATCCTTAAGTTCCTGTACAATCCCATGAAAAGATATGACTATTTTAAAAATGAGAGATGTTGCTATGTTTATATTGTCATAGGTTCCAAAGCATCTTTTCAGAACTAAATCTAACATTTCTAGTATTAAGTCAGAAAGAGGACGTACAAATATATGTACTCATCTTATACAGTACATAACTGTCAACATTATTCTATTTTCTAATAAGCAATATTTTGCAAAGTTCAGGAGAAACATAACAGGTTTTAGGCAAAAGAAAATGGAAACATTAAAGTAATTCTAGTTTGCAGTAACTCTGTTCACCATCCCTCTCCATACTTTTAGGTCTATTGTGAGAAATCTGCTCACTTAAAATAGTAACTGATTGGAGATAGTTTAAATAAAGTAACCTACATAGGGCTTTGCAAATCATCCACACTTCCATCACATCCATTTATCACTTCATATATTGCCTTTTTGCTTTTAAGGTTGTCAGCTCACATTTTGAGGAACTTGTCAACTTTATCCATCTATGATTTTCTTGGTTGTCTTCTTCCTCTCAGCCCATTCATTCTTCCTTCTTACATTTGTTTTCTGAATTTTGGCTCGATGCAGGACCAAACCACTTCAACGTACTTATTTTTTAGATCTTTTGTATTATGTTCTCAGTTTTGCTTTCAGACATCTCCATCCAAAGATTCTAATAGCTAAGAATACTTAATAAACAATTTCTAAATGTGATTATAAAATGAAGTATAGTGTCTTTTTAAGACATCAACTATGGTTTGAGCAAGATGGCTTCTTCATCCTGACATTCAATGTCAGCTCTCTCAGACAGGAAACAACTAGATGAGCGAATTCTATTTTATTGTAAAGCTAAATTAAGTTTGAAGTTTTCTCACTGCCGCTTTAACTACATCACCAATTAGGATAGGTCCTTCCTAAGCTGCTTTTTCTGACTGTAAAGCTACTGGGGACACCTACCACCTGACTGTTTCCTAGATAGCATCTCTTCCTTTCATCCCCGATGGTCATCCACATATTCCATTACACCCAGGGTTCAAAACTAACTAGAGACTACTGCCTTACAGTCGCTTTCTTTGTCAGGAGAGATTCCATGAGCCAGTTTATTCATCAGCTCTTTGTTCTTCGCCATAGTCGTTGTCTCTATTTTTCACTTTCTTTCTTCTATTCTTTCCTCTCAAAATAAGCATCCGTTCATTCATGAGCCCATCACTTGACCCTACTGCACATATTTCTAAGCTATTTTCAATTTATTTTTTCTAGGCATATTCAACTGACACTTTCATATAACAAGTTAGGCAAAAAGCATGCTCTTAAAACAGGAATTTTAGTTTCTTTTAATAACCAAAATCAATCTGTAACTTCTCTGATTTTTCATGTCATGCTTGCCTCAAGCATTTTACTCAGAGGTATAGTGTCACACAGAGTAACAAAATAAGTTAGAATCATTAGGGCAGTGCCAGAGTGGAATAAGAAAGGTGTCCCACAGCAGGCAGCAGAAAGGAAATGTAGTTTTTCACAAAGCGAGGCAGTAATGAGGCCAGAATGCTTTAGAATAACCACTTGTGAAGAAGTGACTTGCCAACTGTGTGAGAAAAAAGCAAATAGACTTATGTTATTTAAACACACTAAATAACAAGAAAATCTTATCACTGCAGCTGACTGTTTTCCCTTAACAATAAGCCCCCATGGCTCCATAAACACTAACTTTCAGTCTAGCTGTGTATTTTCCAGGCAAAAAGGCAATATCTTCTTGCACCTGCTGAGTGGTAAAACACTCGCATCAAGGCAGTTAGCGTAGGGAAATCTGTCATTATTCCCAGGTATGTACTTGACCTTTTGTTTCCTGATTTGTTTATGGACTTTCCAGCAAGTCCTGTTGTAATAATACGGAATGCTCTACCTAAGGAATATTGAATCACCATTGGGTGCTGAACATGTTTATAAGTAAATAATAACTGGTTGCCCCCTTAAAAGTCCTGTGGGAAGTTCTGGCATATCTTTACAAGCAATTCTCCTTCCCAGAGTTTACAAATTCTAGCTATAGTTATATACTACTAATTTCGTACAAGTATATAGTATGACTGGTAAGATATAGAAGGGAATTTACTGAGTTTCAAAACTTTCCCTTAAATGAATTAATCTCATGTCTTTCTAAATGTCTGTTTACCCTTTCCACTGTCCCACCCTACACTTTCTCATAACCCACACTTACTTCACAGTGGAATATAAAAACTTTTTTGATAGATCAGGGCAGAATTAGGTTTAGTACAGTGTTACATTTTCTACAGAGGCAAAGTATGCATATTGGAAATCCCTGTGACAAAGCATAAGGATTGTGGCTCTCTTCCTAGCTGTTCCCAGTTAGAGGTTTATTGATTCTCATCCTGGAAAATACATTTAATCACCAGGACAACTATTGTAGCTGTTGATAGTTTTATCAGTTAACTAAAGCAGGTAGCAGGGACAAAATCTCTCCAGAAGACTCTTTGTTATAGATACCCTTCATAGCACTCAGAACTCATCATAGTCATAGGTCTCCAGGCCACTGGCATTATATTGTTCAGCTACATGCCTTGGAGAACCATGTTTCACAAGCTTTATGACATTGGTAATACTACATTTGAGTCCATAGGAAAGGAGGCTGAAGGCATTGTACAAAAGGCACCATAAATATCTGAGAGAGATTTGTTGGCACCAAACTTACATGTGAAAAGGAAGCATGTCAAAGTACATGGTAACCTTCTCTTTGGCGCCTCCATATATACGTAAAGGGGAAATCCCAGAATTACCAAACGACGTATCTAAAATGTTGTAGCCCAATGCATGTGGAGAGCAACAGATTGGAAAAAGCTAACTAAAATGGGGAGGCTAAGTTAAAGTCAAATTGTATTCTGTTTCAGTAATATTATGTTGAGTGAAGCAAGATTGTCTATATTCAGCATAATGTCCACGGGCACGTATAATTAATCTCTTTTGGAATACATATTACCTTGTCATTGATTTGAATTCTAGATGAGGTATTCTTTCACAATATTAATTTCCTAGTTTTTTTAAGTAGAAACTCTGACTTCTATGTGATTCAGAATTATGAAGAACAAAATCAAGCTGACTTAATTGTGCATGAATATGCTGTCTTCCCAAGAGTCATTCATGTAACTAACTCTACTGTGGTGCTTTTATAAAATTCCTTCTTTGTGCAAAAAGAAACAAAGGGTCCTCTCAGACAGATGTTTCTTAGCTTCACAAGAAAAAAATATTATACAACAGTTCCATCGTTTCATCCCTCATAGAAAGTGCATATTAAGAAGAAAGATGAAGAAATGTTGATAAAACACGGGAGAATTACAAATGGATGGCTAAGTCATTCATAACAATTCTTGAGACAGAGTAATTGGTCAATAAAGGTCTCATCTAGAAACTTTCAAAATGGTAACTTGGTCAAATGAGCAGAAGCTAGTTAGATAGTGCTACAACATTTTTAATGAAATTCAAAAGATTGTTGATTACATCTGAAAAAATCTTTTACATGAAAGACTTCTGATGATAGACAAAATGATCAATTTTCACAATGGAAAATATTCTCATAATTTTTTCAACCCTGGCCATATGTACGGAGTAATGTATAAAGGATTTCTTTAGTAATTACCTTTCAGCAATCACATTATACATTAGCGGTATCAATTCCACTACAATTACAAAATTAAGATGTTTGTACAATGACTTAATTAATGAGGTCATGCTATCTTAACTCTCTTTGCTTACTGTACATTGCATTGTGTTTTGCGTCATCTTCAAATGAGCCTCATTCCAGTGTTTAATGTCACACGTTTAGATCTTTAGGGTAGAAGAACTGTTCATTTGAGTCAAAGCAATTTCAGTCTGGAAATTCTTCAGATTTATAACTGCTGCTTGTTACATTTGGAAAGTACATATTGCTTATTGTTTTGCTTTGTTGTTTTCCTGTCTCTTAGAGAAAATATTACCCACACTCCCCAATATTTTTCCAGGTCAGTATATGTTTTATGTCACTTAGCTTTTGAGCTGGGTCATTCTCCATCAATTGAATAAGTAGTAAGTATTAGGTAATTCAATATTGCTTAAAATTTCAGAACACAACAATTCATCCTGACTGCATTTTCAGTTGTTTCCATCCCTATTTATTCACTCTGTAACTAATAAACTAAATCACTTCTCAAGTCATGAATAATTTAAATGTAAATCATCTTAAACAATTCAACTTATTCAAGATTCTTCATTAGCTTTCCTCTACAAGCCAGTTAGCATAGTACACAGCTCTCTATAGTGGCAGCTGATAGACAAGTATGGACAACACTATGGGTGATACATAGGATTGAGAATATTACTTTGTATTATTAACCTATATTAAAGTTTATCATTAAGGAAAGCAATGATGCCACAGAGAAGATTGCTACCTAATATGTAAAAGTTGTTTTTGTTATATTTATTTATTTATTTGATAATATAAATAAACAAACAAACAAATAAATAATAAAATGTAGTTTCTATCTAAAAACCTTCATGATAACTTACTTTCAACCACCAAAAAAATAGGGAGGAACAATTCCTATCTTTTAAAGTACTATTTATTAATAAACAGGATTTTAGCGAACTAGTTTTAACCATAGAGTAGTATTTCTGAATTTAAAATTGGGCTATTGTCAATAATATTCAGGACCAGCAGACATCATTTTCACACAGTTATGAATAATTTTCTAACTCTGCTTTTCTGGGTACTAGTGAGGACTGGATAGCATGAAAGAAACGGATCTTAAATGTACAGTAATCAAATAGTCTTATATGAATTTTACAAATGACCTTGGCAAATTGCCCAGAAATAAGCTATCATATAATTTTAAACAAAATATCATATAATTTTAAACAAATATGCATGGTATTGTACCAGCAATATTTTGGACTTTTGTTTTATTTTCAGGTTAAGCTTTTGTTGTACATGTTCATTCAGGATCAGACACTGGGTCTATTTTTTCAGCATTTGTTTCACAATTATTCCTCTGACTTCAAGGAGAGCTCTTTCAAATGGCAAGAATGTTAATAAAGCTATTGACTAAAACTGTGTAAGAAAAAAAAACTAAAACTAAAAATACAATTAAAAGGTACACAGAAGCAAAGTAAGAAGCAATTAAATTAAATCTACTGTAGTTATATACAAACATCAAGAAAAGAAATAATATAAGCCATTGGGAAGCCACATTGGAAAAATAAATCAATTAAATTGATTATCATATAACGCAAAAAGATAAATATACAAAAGCAGTTTTAAAAACTAAAAACTGTTTTGGATTTAGGTTTAGCTTCTCTGATTATTTACACTTCGTATGGATGAAAAAAAGTTTATACTGACATTCATACATTCTATTATTTGTCTTATTCAGTACCTTAAAAAAAATTGTTACTTGAATATTTGTTTATATCTATTTTACTGTATAAATGCATCCAAATGGGTTCCAGATTATAGTATAAAATATAATAACAATGTAGTGAAAGTATTCAGAAACTATCAAACAGGAAAAAAAAACAGTGGATCCAAATAAGATCCTTCTAATGAATTTAACCTTTTATGTTACATTGTTGAAATTATGTTCTCAGAACACATTGAAAGATGAAAATGAACAGAAGAAGCAGAGTGATTTAAACTGGAACAGCATTCCTAAATTTAAATACCACCATTGAGAGAACCCTGCCACTATGTAATAGCCAGACTTGTTTTTTATATTAATGGGGCAGAGAAGATAGATACCTAAAACTCGCCTTAAAATTCAGAGCATTAATACAAGTCACCAGTTCTGATGATTTTAGGAAATAGAGAACACTAAAATTTTAATAGTGGCATTTCAAAAAAACTGAGTTATACTTAACTTCTCTTTAAATAGAACTCGAGTATGTCTAATTAAATTGCAGTGCTAAACATAGTAATAAAAATAAAATATTTTAGGGTGCATAGAACCTTCTTCTGAATAAATATGTTCAGAATTGTACTATATCCTGTGAACGTTGCAGTATGCTGTATTGAACTGACTGGAACTTAACTTCTCCACAGGACAAGATGAGAACAATTATTATTATTATTTTGCCAAGAACTCCTGCCCTAGCTATAAAATATAAATATGTCTTATTTATATTAAATTATATAGCAATAGCACTGTATTTATATACCTCCTATCAGGGCTTGCAACCCTCTCTAAGCGGTTTACAATGTCAGCAT
>JANHJO010004419.1:43268-57989 GCA_032468235.1 Pseudoxyrhopus heterurus
GACGGTGCAGGGGTTTTTCATCTCCCGATGCGCAATTTTGGATGGATTCTCAGCCACTTCAGAGGATGATCTTCCCAGGCTCTATGGAGATTCTCATTCATCCAGGTCGTAGTTTGTGTCCCAGAGGTGGTTCCCCACCTCAAAAGGCAACTGGACTTTGTTTTTTGGTTGAAGACATTTCGCTTCTCATCCCAGAAGCTTCTCCAGTTCTCCGGAGAACTCTGAAGAAGTGAGGAAGCTTCTGGGATGAGAAGCGAAACAGCTTCAAAGCAAAAACAAAGAAAAGTCATCTTTTGAAAAAAGCACCTTTGGGATTCCTGGTTCTACTGCACACCACTGGATGTGCAATCCAGTGTGTGACTGAACCCCAACATCGCCCTAAAGGTGAGCTGACTGTGGGCTTGGATGATGTACTGCTGGACCACTGGAGGATTTAAAATGATCTGTTCCCAGAAAGTGGGGGTGGAAAGAGGTGATCCTTCACTTCACCAATTGACATACTACCTTGCTAATAAAAGAGAATATTTGTAGCTCAGGGCTGGCATGAGGGATCTTTGGTGCTCTCTGAGCTTGCTTGTTTTCCTGCAGACGTTTCATTACCCAACTAGATAACATCATCAGTGCTAGTCCTAGGTGTTACCTAGTTTGGGGAAGGTCTGCAAGAAAACAAGTAAACACCAGGGCCCTTGATTTTTACATAATTTCAGTCCTCAACTTAGAACAATTTGTTTAATGTCTGTTCAAAGTTACAATGGCACTGAAAAAAATGACTTGACTGTTTTCACTTACAACCGTTGCATCATCTCCATGGTCACATGATCAAAATTCAGCCACTTGCCAACTCACTCATATTTATGATGGTTGTAGTGTCCTTGAGTCATGTGATCGCACTGTGACCTTCCGACAAGCAAAGTCAGCAGGGAAGCCAGATTCATTTGACAACTGTGTTACTAACTTAAACAACTGCAATAATTTGCTTAACAACTGGCTAGAAAGGTCATAAAATCGTAAAATGAAGTAAAATTCAGGTAACAACTCTCTCGCTTAACAACTGAAATTTTGGGTTCAATTGTGGCCATAAGTCGAGGACTACCTATACATTAATATCTAAGCATTGTGCCAAAATAAAAGAAGCAAATATGCCTCTGTTTTGTTTGCCAGCAAAAAACAGGCCAGCTTACTCTAGCAATTGCAGACAGCAAGCACGCTTACAGTGGTGATAGATGCATCATTGGAAGATCAGAATCAGAACTGGAAGGGACCTTGGAGGTCCTCTAGTCCAGCCCCCCTGCTCAAGCAGGAGATCCTATACCATTTCAGTCAAATGTCCAGTCTCTTCTTAAAAACCTCCAGTGATGAAGCATCCACAATGTCTGAAGGGAAGCTTTTCCATAGGTTAACTGTCCTCACTGTTATGAAGTTTCTCATTAATTCCAGGTTGCTTCTCTCCTCGATTATTTTCCACCCATTGTTTCTTGTCCTGCCCTCTGGTGCACCACCGGAAGACCAGATTGGAGCTAGAGGATTGTTTGGGGGGGGGGGGATCTATGTAATTCCTAGGAACTGGCAACCACTTGATAGCACAATCCAAGGGATGGAGTCAATCAGAGGTTTGACACAAAATTACCTGCAGTTTTCAAATCGGGGGTGAACCTAGAAAGCAAGCAAGACAAGTGAATAAACGTTGATGGTATTCTTCTGTCCCGATGCCATCTAAATGTCCCTGACATGCTCTAGTGCAGAAAATACAATGGCTGAAATGGAGCCAAGCCACTGATACGATGCCAAAATAATCAACTAATGACTTTCCAATTGTGTTCGTTAACCAAAAACCTGATGGCTTGCATTCCATTGCAAAAAAAAAAATATTTTTTTTTCAAATGCTAACCTTGGAGGTCACAAAAGTTAAAATCCCTGTCATTACAAAAATAGAAATAATTTAGATAAGTTAAATTTATTTTTCCTGTGGGGAAAAAAAAACACCAAACTTTATTCAACTGCTTAAGCATTAATCTAGGAATACAGGTGGCGGCTGAGCTCGCAGGAGTAAGGTCCCTGTCCATTTCCTCAGGCCCAGCAGGTTCAAATTGTTCCCAGGTAACACGGCAAAACTCCTCCACCAGATGTGCCATGAGGCTGGGATCCACCGGAAAACAAACCTGAATGGTTTTGTCCAGCAGATGCCGATCAAATTCCTTCACATGCTCTCCTTATCCCATTACCTTTGAGACATGCTTTTCTTCTCCTTTTCATTCATTCCAACAACGTTCCTACTAAACATAGCAGCTTCTCCAAAACCTGCACGAATCAGCCTCATTTTTAGGTTACAGGTAGTCCTCGACTTACAGCAGTTCGTTTAGTGACTGTTCGAAGTTACAACGGCCCTGAACGAAAGTGACTTAGGAGCGTTTTTCACATTTACGACCACTGCAGCAGTCCCATACACACGATGTACATCTATAACAGAGACTTTGCTACATGGACTGCAAATCTTACTCAGTTTGATGGGAGTGATTAGCGTATTCTCTGAAACATTATTTCTACAAAGAGGTTCATAAAAAAAAAACTAGAAGAAAAACCAAATGGGAAACGTATTGATCAAAGTTGTATTTAATGCTAAGCAGTTAAGAGTGGTGATCTAACATTATGGAGATAAATTGCAACCATTTTTCACAGCCACTAAGTAAGACATTTCTCATGTGTATGACAAAAATTTCATTTATGTAGTGAGGGCTGTGGGGTTTTATTTTTGTGAATAATATTTCATAAGTTATATTTTACACCCTCCCCATCTGAGAATAATTCAAATTGATTATATTATAATTTGTATATGCAAACTATTTTATATACATGTGAATATAAAGATCCCTAAAAGTACCACGGGGACTACACCTTTGCACGCTCTGTAAAATGCATAGCTTTCTTTCATACCATTTTAAATATTTTTTCTCTAAAGATACCCCCAAGAAATCTTTACAGATTAAAGCTGCTTCAGTGTGAGATGTTTTAACAAAAACCAAATTAAGTAAACTGTCATAGTTATATCGCATATTTGGCTCTTAAAACACTCTATATTCCAGTTATTATGCAACCATGGCTTCAACAGAATGCTTGAACATAAAGGAGACCTCTTAAACATGGCTGCAACACAGGATACCTGGTAGAGAAACCAGCTGTTGGTCAGGACTACATTGAAAGCTGATGTTTTAAACCAGGGGGGTCTCCAAACGTGGCCACTTTAAGACTTGTAGACTTCCACTCCCAGAATTTCTCAGCCAGCCATTTTGGTTGGGGAATTCTGGGAGCTGAAATCCACAAGTCTTAAAAGTGGTCATGTTTGGAAACGCCTGCTTTATACTTTCTACATTTCCAGAAGAGGGAAGATAAATTGGCCATATCTGAAGAAAGCCTGGACATTTTGACTTTCAGCGTAGCTGTGCTTATAGTCAATTAAAATAACTTAACAGGCCAAGTCGAGTTGTTAGGAAACATTCCTGAAGAATATAAAATAACCCCGGACGCTAAAATCCCATGTTGGGTGATCTCCCAAAACGTTAGGTAATTTTCGGGCAGAGCTTTCTCTCCGATAGGCTGTACAAGCATCAGTGCAAAATACAAGTGCCATCTTATCTTTGAACTACTGTTCACACTAGTCTACCCGTGGGCCTTATCCAGAATGCAGCTGCACACAAAGACATATCCCTCCGCTGTGTCACTCTCAGTTGTTTCTATGAGGAAGATAGAGAAGCTTCTGGTAGTCTATTACACCAAGCAATGATCGTAGCAAAACCTTGCTGAAAACTGAACCTTTGCGTTCTATAGATTGCTCATTTACTCACCAAGAGCACTGGTACTACTAGGCTACACCTAAATGAACTACTCTCATTTTTTTTTCTTTCAGCAGAAAATGTGTAAAATGAGCACAGAGAGGCAGATTTATCCTAGCTGGCAATACGATTATTTAACAGCTTGGCAACTGGAGATACCTTGGCTTCAGCAATCTTGGAGATAACTGAGTTAGTTGCAGGATGGTAATCTTGAAACTGGCCAGATTAGCACTTATTGCTATCAGCCAAACAGGGGAACGATGTTTTTAAACTAGCCTTGCATTGCCATTAACCATCCACAAAGGAGACTGCAACGCAGCAACTGAGTAAGAAATAACTCATGGAATTACAGGGGCTTTAAACAAGGGCAGAAATAAATCCTAACCATGATGACAATACCCCACCATAAAGAGGGGAGCTCCAAGGAGGAGAGTTGTAAAATCAAAGTACTAATTACCCAAGATAAGAAAGAAACTGTTAAAATAACCCCATCATTTAAAAATTATGGCCCCCAAATATTTATACTACCGGTATTCCACTGGGTTTTTACATTAAGCTATTTCTTCTTCCGGAAAGGCTAACATCATTTCCATTCCCATATTGTCCGTAAATATATTACAGGCTTTAA
This sequence comes from Pseudoxyrhopus heterurus, assembly GCA_032468235.1. Lineage (NCBI taxonomy): Eukaryota > Metazoa > Chordata > Lepidosauria > Squamata > Pseudoxyrhopus > Pseudoxyrhopus heterurus. The sequence goes on from JANHJO010004419.1 coordinate 47,724, forward strand.
GGCTGTAATTGTCACCCCAAGCAGTATAAGGACTGCAACTGGCACTAAGAAATAGAACCACAAAGAAACTCTGGGGAAAGAACGCCTACCTATAATGTGATTATGTCTTTCTTCAGAGGCTATTTTGGTCATTCTTAAAAACTACAAAAGAAAATGCCTTTATTTTTAGCAACGCTTCTGAGAGAACTAGGCCCATCATGAACATAACATTCAGCCCCATATAAATAAGTCACCAAGGTGTGAAAAGCAAGGGCAGTTATCTTCAATTACAGCTTACAAGCTTTCTATACTATAGTCTATGCAGTAAACAACACTGGCAGGAGGCTTACAAAAATGATCACTTTAACCAATCGCTAGCTTATAAATAGGGAATGCATATTTTGGCTATAAATTAACACAGAAATAAGTCCATGTTTCAAGTGAAAAACAGGTGAAGTTTAACTGGAGAGTTGCCAAGAGCTTTAACATCAATTCGTTGGCTACCAAAATATGCTTCAGTGGCCAGACGCTGCAAACCTTCAGCACAGTATTTAAAAAAGAACCTTGGTATTTGGCTAAAAAAAGTACGACAGTGCATAGCCTAAGTCAGATGGACAAAATGATGTAATGCTTTTCCAATGCCAATTTGCTGCATTTTAAAAGGGACCCCTTCCCTTTAGGTATGCTTGCCAAGGAAAGAAATGAAACAAAACACACAACCAAATTGCAAAAGTCCTGAACTGTAGTAAAAATATTTCAGTCACAGACTGATTAAAAATGTATAATCACTGTGCAGGTGTGAGATTTAGTGTCCATCTGCACATTTTACTTGGGTTCCTCAATTGTCCCCTTGCTGAGATCTGTCATTTTGGGATATTTTACTTTCTTCTGGTCCAGCTCATTTTGAGCCCACAGTAGTAGCTTCAATAATTTAGCCAGTTTGGGGGTTGACTCACGATTTTCATAATCTAACACAGCTTGGTTTACTTCGCTCCACACCTAGAGAGAGAGACAAGTAATGTAGATTAGTAACATATTTCCGTGAAGCGAGAGAGTTAGAGTTTTGCCCCATTTTATAAGCTTTCTTGCCAGATTTGTTAAGTGAATCGCTGCAGCTGTTTAGTAACATGGCTGTTAAGTGAATCTGGCTTCCTCACTGACTTTGCTGGTCAGGTTGCATTTTCTCCACAACTCTGTGAGGTGGGTTGGGTTGAGAATGTATGATTGGCCCAAAGTCACCCAGCTGGCATTCATACCGAAAGCAGAACTTGAACTCAGTTTCCTGGTTTCTAGTCTGGTGCCTTAACCACTAGACTACACTAATAGAAGTTTATATTACAATTGTATGCTGTTCCATTTGGGGCAGACACCATGAAACCTATCATGGCAAGAATCTCTACTATTATGAGGGGTCCTTGGTGCTCTCTGAGCTTGTTTTCTTGGTGACGTTTCATTACCCTAACTAGGTAACATCATCAGTGCTTGACCAGCACTGATGATGTTACCTAGTTGGATAATGAAACACTCGCTCACAGAGCTCGCTCACAGAGCATCAAGGATCGCTATGTCATTCCTGAGCTACAAATATTCTCCTTTATTAGAATCTCTATTATTGCTATCTACTAGAAAAGCAGGCAGTAATTTCTTCTTTATATTCATCACTCCTGGGCATATTTACTTCACCACTCAAGTTGAATCCTCACAACTGATTAGTTAAAATAATAGTTAACTAAGCAATTTAGCTGATTGAGCAAGCACTTAAAAAGAAAACCTTAACTAAGAAAAACAAATAAAGCTACCTATTCTCCACAACACACTAGGATATAAATGTAAATGCACCAGCAGTTAAGAGTTCTGCTTAATTTTAGTTCTATAACTAGTGATTACTTTCTGCCGCTGCATCATGTTGAGCAAATCTCCAAAAGGGGATTCCTCCGGATTATCAAAAGCAAGGAGAGCAAGTGTGCGCTCCATCTCCGTCAGACATTCCCGGCTCTCTTCTCCTTGTTCTGCTAACTGAGTCTGAGCAAACTCCAGAGCGGCTTCGGTTTCCCGCTGCCGAATCAGTTCAATTAAATGTTGCTGCTGCACAGAACAAAGGGGGGAAAAATAGGAAGTTAAACAGAGTTTCTGTCCTATATTACAAGCATTATTTGAATATTCGGCTTTGATCAAACATCTTTAAATTTAAAAAAAATCTAATGGTCAGAAGCAAAGCTATGCGACTCAGCTTTTCAAGCTTTTCTTGTGTCAATAAAAGAAGAACGTGGACACTTCATGTCCTAGACCTCTCTAATGTGATTCTATCATTCAAAGATTGCCTTTTCAGGCTTAAGATATTTGGAGTTTTAATGTTCAGCTACAGAACTGCAGAGGATAGTACATTTAAATGCTTTTAAGAGTAACTAGAACATGGATAGCAAATCCTCCCCAATTCCAATTCCAAATTGATTCAGGTTAATGGTCAAGGCCAATATGTACATAATACTGTTACGGGATTGGAGCATCTAGATCAGGGATGTCAAACTGGTGGCCCGTGGGCCAGATGTGTCACGTGCAGGCCACGCCCACCCCAGCTCCGTGAATGGGAAAAATATCGTGAAATGTCACGTGATGGCAACGTGATGCGGCAAGTTCGACACCTGTGATCTAGACAGTTCCACTGTTCACGTTTTCATGTTTTATCTATCACAATTATATTCTCACAAGGCCAAAGGGCATTCAAAATGTCTATCCTACAAATTAAAATAAATTACGAATTCAAATATTGTAGTTCTTAAATAACCAATAAATGTATTATTTAGATACATTAACTATAATCCCTGCATCTTTAAATCTGTTAGCTTACCTGCAAATGGAAGTAAAGGTACCGGTTTGTGTCTAATAACTCTGGATGAAGGCTATTGATCAGTGCAATGGCTTCCTGAATCTGACCTTTGAGGATCATCTCCCGAATTTTTATTCTTTCATCCAGGGTCTCTAGATCAACACTAGGTTCAATTCCAGATTCCATTCGAAACTTCTCAGCAGCCTCTTTAAAACCTTCTGAAATGAAATGGAAGAAGAAACTGGTTATGAAAGAGGGGAAAAAAGTCATCTACAAGGCTTTTGGCATTGAATGACGTTTGGTGTTTTTGTTTTTACAGTAACGAGGGAGCTGAAGTTTCCAACTGCAAAAGAGGGCAAAAAAGATTAAAAGATATAATTCTCTTATTAAAGCCCCTTCTCAAAACTAACTTCCTTGATGGCCAGTTCTTGAAGTTAATAAAAACTTTCTGAAGAAATTAGTAACTATGTAGGACTCCTTACTTATTTCTTCCTTTTCCTCTTTTTTCTTCTTGTCCCTTTGCCTGTAAGTTTGTAGGAAGAGACTATATTGTTAAAACTTAAGAAACTTTTTCACAGTTTATATAATAATATGGCACATAATTGCAGATGGTGGAGTGGGTAGTAGCTGTGTTTTCAGCCTTCACAAGAATCTTTTAGCATAGTGCCATCACTGAATATAAACACACGCTGGAAATGCTCTTCTTAAATACCATTCTTAAATTAAGAGGCAATTGTAAATCTAGTGATTGTTACCTGTAACAAGATAGTTCATAATTAAGCGGTTCATGTCAGCTCTTTGGATGTGTAAATTATTGAGTTTTTCCATCCACTCATCTTTTGTAATTTCATCGGGTTTTTCTGCATAACTCATTTTTGTCCTTCACTAGAAAGAGAGAATAAGAGATTTTTATCCATCTGAGCACCGAGACACAATCTTGGTTAGATGAAACAAAAACAATTTAAAAATATAGTGAATCTTGAATTTACCAGGTCTCAGTACAAGAGACTTTGCATGTAGTAGTCCACATTTCCATGAAACAATGTTATTTTGCAGACGATATGCTTTGCAATATTTGCAGAACCATACATACTTCCTTACTCAGGGGATGTCAATTACTGTGCTGACATACTTTCTGAATGACGGACACAGAATCCCGAATGGTCAATTAGAATGAGATTTCATTGTAGCTAACCATTTAGCATCAGTAAAAAAAAAAGTGGTATCAAAATGTAAAGTTTAATTTGCAGTCATAAGATTAAATGCAGCTCTCTAACTGATGAAAGACTTGCATTTTCTAGACCTCTCTGCTGTCAAATGGAAATTCAATAAGCATGCTAGATGACATGAATTTTGACTTCGATTAACAACATCTTCAAATTCTTCTTTACTTTCTGCTAACAAGCTGCTGTCACCTGCCACTCTCAAGATGGTTATTTTTTAGCTGCCTATCTGAACTCGAGCTGTCATTTTATCCAATCTTAGCATTCTTCTATTCCTTGAATAAGCTGGACAGACGATACGGAAACAATAATGCATCCTTGACTTATTCTCTTTCCTATTCTGTACCTCTTTGTTTCTCCAGAGTCAGTCCTTACAATAGGCTTCTTGCTCATGATAAAGAGCTCTCAGAAGAATATGCGAGTGTTCTGGTATATACCCATTAACCTAGATTCTGGTACGTTTAACACAAAAGCCTTGCTGTAGTCAATAATGCAAAAGAAAATCCCACTTGCTGCCTTTGTATTCCATCTTAGGTTATCTATCTGACCTTGTAGCCTACTGCCTTTTCTAAAAGTTGCTTCTCCTTATGGCTCTACTCTGTAAGATTTTAAGTAATATTTTGACTTGTGTGAGGAATTAGCCTGGTTTGACGATCTGCACACTGCCTTATATATTTTTTGTTTGGTATAGACATATTTTCCAACCTCTAGGCCAGGGGTGTCAAATTGGCGGCCCGCGGGCCAGATGCATCAAGCACAGACCACGCCCGCCCCAGCTCCGCGAGTGGGAAAAATGTTGCAAAATGTCACGTGACGGCAACGTGACGCGGCGAGTTGAATCTTGTTTCATATTTGTTGACATAGGACCATTAGCATTTTTACCTGCCTTTCACCCTCAACTTTGAACAACAGGCATTTCAGCATGTGCCATAGGTTCGCCATCACGGACCTAGTAAATATAGAATGAAACTGTTTCGTGGAAGCATTGTTATGTAGGATGTCATTGTGTATTGCTTTTTAAATCTTATTTTGTTTTACTGATCTTGGTTATGGGCAACCCTAGATTATTGTATATAAGATGAATGGCCATACAATTTTTTTTCAATGAGTAAATCCTGTATCTATAATGTTTCTTCCCATCTTCTTTAAATATCCTTTGCTTGCATTCCAGGCTTACTCAACTATTCATGCCTTAGCTGTAAATTTTCCTGCGATTTCTCTGTTCTTAAAACTATCTCTCACTTTTGCACTATATTCCCCTACTTGCTGACGACTGAGGTATATAGAGCTTTGTTCAGACATTATTGCTTGACACTGAAAATGCTACATTTATATAATTTATCTCTATTTGCCAAATAATTCCTCAATGTTTTCCACCTCATAGGAACTTGGAAATAATTATATTTACTGTAAAACCACAAATTCTACTATATATGGACAGTCACTGTCTGAAATGGTATAGGGTCCCCTGCTTGAGCAGGGGATTGGACTAGAACAACTCCAAGGTCCCTTCTAGCTCTATTCTGATTGATCTGCTGTTAAGTTATACCATATACTTAAGCAATGTTTTTTGAATAACATTGCTATCTATTCCTTTGCATAATCTCACATACTCATCTGATTTAAAGTGGCCCATTCCATAAAGCTAAGGTCATATATGCCTAAAATATGCAATTTAGTGCACAATTCTGATGCAACAATTTCAAGTTCTCTCATTCCATACTTCAATCTTATACATACTTGTAAAACAAGGCACTTGTAAAACAATATTGGTACTACCAATGGGCAGGCTTCCTTATGGCTTAGGTCTCCTTCACAGTTACTACCATTCTTGAGCAGACACTAAGATATCTTCTGATCTGGGGTTTATCAAATAGTTATCTAAAGCTATCTTCAGTTTTCAGACATGTCCAGAAAGTTTTCTTTGTAATAAGTCCCAAAAGGAGTATAGAAATGGACATCAGGATTGAACTGCGGGATCCTTGGTTTTTAACACCCTATACAGAATGCACTGCAGTACTTTAAACCACTAGAATGGTCTGTCGGCCCTAAAATGATCACACTAGCACGTAAGGTTGATCCCTGCAAAAATCTTCCCAGCCATAGCTGCCACTCACTCTTCCATCAGGAGCCATGAGTCCAAAAGGATTCCCAAATTGTGTACTACTTCGGTCTGGGGAAATAGAACTCAACAGAACTAAAGATGAGGTGTCCAATTCCTGAATCAAAACCACTTTATCTTGCTAGGATTGATCCCGTTTCTCACCAGGCAGACACTAAAAATCTCTAGGCACTAGGCTAGCACGTCAGCAGCGTGACATGGATTCTGATGATAACTGCCTCCATAACACCAGAACATCCATAAGCCATTATGGATGCTCATATAGATTGTGCATACGCATGTTAAAGGCGATGTGGAAACTGCCAAGCCCTAAGGAATTCCAGAAAGCAGCGGCCACGGGTTTGACCTGCCTTTCTCTATCAACACCAACTGGAACGGGCTGCAGAGAAAGAAGAATTACTGCAAAACAGAGCTTTCCATACTCAAATACTAAACTGGTCCAAAGAATGATGATCAGTGGTGCAGGAAGTCACCAAGAGATGAACAGCCAGGAGAACTGCACCACTCTTATTCTACCAGAAATCATCCACAAATGTAATCAATGCTGCCTCAATAGAATATCCCGGCCTAAAAGGGTGACTCAAAATGGTCCAGATAATCTGTTTCTTCTATACCCCTCTTGAGTTGTAGCCCAACTATCTTTTCCACACTCTTCCTCCCCCCACCCCCAAACGGAAGCTGGGGACTGGGCTGAAATTGTGCAGTGCTATTGTATCCAGTGAAGGTTTTTTTTTAAGATGGGTGTACCACCATCTCTTTCAACTATGCCTTTGTTCAAGGATGAATTTGTTATTACGGTACTAAATTCAACTACAGGTGGCCTTGCCAGCCAGAAGGGTTATGGATTTTATATACAGGAGCCAATGCTAACAGCACTAAGAACCTGTCCACTTCTTAAGATTCACAGGATCTAACAGTATAATTGGTTTAATCAGGGAGTCATATTTATTTGCTTTCCAACACAATATATGCCATAACTTGCCAACAATATTGTCCATTCCCCAAAATACATGGACAAACAGAAGTGACAAAATGGGGACCTCATATCTCTTCAGGATAAATTCAAGACAGCAATTCTCTAACATAGGAATGTCGAAGACAGATCAAAAATGCTGAATGGCCATTCCTCAAAATATGTAATTCTATCTGCAATTATTTAAACACGAATAAAGGCAAAAGTAGAAGCACTGGGGTGTTTACTTCAGAAATTCTTATGCCACACAGCATAATAATAGTCATCTATCTTGTTGGAATCTTATCTTTGAGCTGCAATTGAAAAGTTAGGAAATGCTGACTATCTTAAAATCATGTACTGAGGTGAAATAGCAGAGTACAATTTTGACTTTCTGGTTCACAGCTCATCTCTTAACAATCTATAAGCACACAGTAATCAAGCAAATTGCCATTACGTAAATATGCCCCACATTTATCTGCATACTCAGAACCTCTTGTTCTCCTCTCTTTAAAAGAGATATATACTACAACTAAAAATCACTTTTCAAACTGCCCCAGCTTGAAAAAAAATGACTTGAAGAATGGCAAAGGAAGCCTAAGATATTTTACTTTAGAAAGTGAAGCTCAAGAACTTACTAGAATTGCAAACAATGTTAGCTCTAGAACTTTAGCTTATCTAACTTTTTCTCAAATAGCACATATAGCTGATAAAATTCACCAACATGAACATTTCTATAGTTTTTCTAGCAGCAATAAGAAAGTGACTTATCATTACTTTTTTTCACAATTGTTTACTTTCACATTCAGCCTGCCATTTCTTGATGGTCTCCCATCCCTCACTCAGGCCCAGCTCTGCTTTTCTTCTATGCTAAGGCAAGATCAGTCAGGTGCTGCCACCTGCTGAGTCATGATAAATCATGATTTGTACTTTAATAGCCCTTCAAAAAAAACATCCATGAGTTAGTGAAAATGGGCCTATTAATAACCTGCAAGCATAAGAAAAGTTGAGTGGTTGACATCCAATTGGAACCAAAGAAATGGGAAATCTTAGAAACATATTGTGCCACCCCAGAGTCATTCCTTAGGGGAAATGGGTGGAATAAAAATTTAATAAATAAAATAACACCCACCAGCACCATATATACAAGACTCTACCGGTATTTACAGCACAAATTTATTTGAAGTTTTAATTGTTAGACTGAGAGCTTGGTGTTTCACATAAAACCTCCATAAGCCATTTAGAGTCCATTTACTTCCAGGAAATTCCAAAACGACTTATTATATTCTATGAACAATCAGGTAACACCCAGCCAACATCTTTCAGAAAGGGAAGAAGCTCTCAATCCAATTACAGATTAGTCAACTCACAGCCACAATTGAGTCCAAAATGTAGACATTTGTTAAGTGAGTTCTCCCCCCCCCCCGCTTTACAACGTTTCTTGCCACCGTTCTTAAATTGAATCACTGCAATTGTTAAATCTGTAACATGGTCGTTAAGTGAATCCGATTCCTCTGTTGATTTTGCTTGTCGGAAGGTCGCAGAAGGGGTGAGCACGCGACCCCAAGACATGGCAACCGTCATAAATGTGAGCCAGTTGCCAAGCATCAGAATGTAAATCAGGTGGATGCTGCGATGGTCATTAAGTGTGAAAAATGGTCATAAGTCGCTTTTTTCCAGTGCCCTTGTTAACTTTTAAACAGCCACTAAATGAACTGTTGTTAAACTACCTGTATCTCTTGAAGGACCTAGTATTTGGGGGGGGGGGGGGAAGGAATACAGGACAACAGAGTTGGAAGGGACCTTGGAAGTCTCGTAGTCCAACCCTCTGCTCAATTGGACCCTATATCCTGAACGGTCACTAAGCGAACTGTTGTAAGTCGAGGCATTGCCTGTATAAGGCCGGAAACCAGCACCCTCCAAGCCATTTTCTACGTTACGCATCCGAGTGACAGAAATAACTATCCATCTTCCTAAGTTCGGCGGAGTTTAGCTAAGGAAGGCAGGCAGGCTCGCTCCCTCTTGGGTCTCAATTTGGCGCGCTCGAGCTCGGTCCTCGAGGCTCAAGGCCTCAGCCCCCTTTCCTCGGGACGCTCTTCTACACACTCCTCCCGGGGGCAGCTTTAAGGCGAGACCCGTCGCGGGAAGAAAAGCGGGAGCCAGGCGGGAAAAGCCGCCTCGGGAAGCGGCGTCTCTTGAGGGGAGGGAAGGGGGGGGAGGTAGGAGGACGTGTGGGGAAGGTAGGCCGGCAAGCGCCTCAGGTTGGGGCTTCCTGTCTCTCCGCGCTCGCGGCAGGCCCAGGAGGGGGCGGGCCCCGCCGCGCGGCCAAGCGAGCCTCTCACAGGCGCCGAGCGGGGCCCAAGATGGCTCCTTCCCCTCAGCCGACGCCGACGCGGCTATCCTTCGCCCGAATGAACCTTCCCCGCGACCGCCATTTCTGCCACTCACCCACCGAAGCGAGCGAGCCAGTCAGCCGCCTCGTCCGCCTCCGCCGCCACCGGGACCTCGACGCCAGCCAGGCCCCTTCACCCGCTCCGCCCCCCCTCCCTCTTTTTTTTTCTCTCTCTCTCTCTCGCCCGCGCGGTCTCACCCCGTCAGGCCGCGCCTCTCGCGAGAATGCCGCCGCCAATCGCGGCCGAGCCTCGGAAAGGTCGCGGGGAGGGGGGGAGGGCATAGAGATGTGAAGGAAGGAAGGGGACCGGAAGTGCGAGTTTGGATGAGCCCGAGAGGGAAAGAGAAAATGGTTGCTTGGAGAAACGCGAAGGCGAAGCGAGTCGTTTGGAATCTATGAGAGTGGCGTCTTCTTTAGCCTCGGCCCGGAGCAAGAACTCTAAATTCGTACTTTATTCCCTCTGAGCGAGCTTTCATGTGGTTGGTGTCTGGTTCCTGAAGTTGACACACACTGAATCACAGTTTGTTTAATGGTGGTTGACACATTATGAATCACACTTAGAGGTTGACACTCTGAATTACAGTTTATTTACTGATGGTTGACACACTGAATCACAGTTTGTTTAATGGTGGTTGACATACTGGACCACAGTTTGTTTAACTAGTTGACATAATCTGTTTAATGGTGGTTGATACACTGAATCACTGTTTAATTGTTGTTGACACTGAATCTGTTTAATGGTGGTTGACACTAAATCACAGTTTGTTTAAT
>JANHJO010004424.1:0-12597 GCA_032468235.1 Pseudoxyrhopus heterurus
ATTTGAACTGCCAAATTGCAGGCAGCCGGCAGTCAGCAGAAGTAGCCTGCAGTACTGCACTCTAACCACTGCACCACTGTGGCTCATAATTGTGATACAGAATATCCCTTTGGAAAATGACTTAAAGCTGGAATGTAGTAAAGTGTTTTGTTGTTTTTAATGTTTTATGTTTTAACATATTGTGTTTTATAGTTTTTAAAATGATTAAATGTTTTTAAATTTTTGATTGAGAGCTAAAAGATGAGTTGGCTGAAAGATAGGCAGCTATATAAATGTTTTAAGCAAACAGACAAATGAATGTTGTCTATATAAAACTGCTCACTTTGTACCTAGTCAGAAAGCTCCAGTTAATCCAGAAACCAGCAGCCAGATTAGATAAGGAAAGAGAACATATTACACCTGTGTGTAAAGCATGTAGTGGCTGCCTATTTGGTTTTGAGCAAAATACAAAGTATTGGTTATTACCTTTAAAGCTTAGTAACAGGCAATTTTGAGACAATGACTTCCAGTTTAGGTCGTCTAAGAACTTCACCTCCAGCTGTTGTGACTTTGTTTGGTGGCAACTCAAGATCAAACCTTTTCTAGTGCTGCTCCAGCTCTTTCATATGCACTTCATACAGAGCTGACTGGACAGGAAACTCTTTCATAAAAGGCTCTTAAAACAGATATTTGAATGCAGGCTTTTAATTACTTATTCTAACTATTAATTGCAATTATTCTAATACTTCACTTCTTAATTCTTCTACTTCTTTGTCCAAATGTATTTTATATCCCACCATTACTTTTTTTTTTTTACAAATATGTAACTCAAAGTAGTGAACATACATTATACTCCTTCCTTCTCCTATTTTCCCCTAGTTTAAAACTGCTACTTTAATTTTTAAGTTTGGAATTTAAATTAATTTTTACTATAAACTGCCAAGACTTTGGTAGTTGACAGTATATGAATGAAATATTAAAAATAAATACAAATAGGAGCAATTGATAGGAATAACCAAGCTAGTTCCTTGTTCGAAGTCTATAGATCTACCGTTTTCTACATGTCAGCAGGAAAATCCCCATCAGATATTAAGACTCTGCAATGATGAAAGCATGAGAATGGAATTCTTCTTCATTCTTGCCATTTTTATTTCAGACAATGCTTATTCTGACGACCATTTAAACAATGGCAGAATGACATATCTAAATTTTTCCAGAAAGAGAAAAAACTGAATTTAAATATAAGGTTTTACAAGATGTATAGGAAAGAGGAGGACTGGGCCTACCAGATTTGACACTATATTTTTCTGCCTGTTACTTAGTTTAGATCAGGGGGTGTCAAACTCATGTCATCACGGCGTCGTCATGTGACATATCGGGATTTTCTCCCCTTCACTAAACTGGGTGTGGGCGTGGCCAGCGCATGACGCATCTGGTCCGTGGGCTGGGAGTTTGACAGCCCTGATTTAGATGAAAAAGAGGGTGTTGTTAAGTAATAGAAGGTTACTGAGTGAAAAAAAGGTCACAATCTGAAATTTGGATGACATGGATATTTATGGTATGATGAAGCTAAGGAGAATATGGTCTTTAAAATTCATTATGTTAGATGAATTTGGAATATGGAATAAATATACATTTAAATTCTGCCCCAAAATGCCTTTGTGGCTTTCAGTGTCAGAAGCATTTCATAGATACGGTAAGAAATGATAAGTAAATATAAATGGTTAATTTATTGTGATGTACTAGAATTCTCTTAGGAGGACTGTAAAATAAAATCAAAAGAAGATCTGATAACAAAAGGATATCCATGTCAATGATTTTCCATATGAACAATTGTCAGAAAGATTTAAAATTGATAAAAGACATTATGGTTTTGAACAAAGTGAGAATGAGTTTTAAAGATGTATAAACTTCTGTTGAAATATGAAACCGAAGCATAAGTGAAAGAATGCAATAAAAAGGGCTAAAAACTTGAACAATAGAAAAAAGTAAGCTTTTTTTTATAAGCAGCCAATGTTGTCCTTGTACTTGTATTTGCCGTGGAAGAACTCATTAGCTTCTTCTTTCTGTTTATTTTTGTTCTGTTTATTCATTTTTTTCTTTTCTTTCTTTTTCATTTCTTCCTTTGTTTTTTATCCTTTATGTGTTTGTGTTAGTTTTTATTTCTTTGCAAAACCTTTAAAAAAATTGTATCCCTCTGACCTGCACAAAATACCCTCTCTACTCTGTTGCTGAATGCTATGGAATAAATATAATTTGAAACAAGCCCAGAATGTGATCATCCTGTCATGAGTACTGAGCACCACATTCAAGCACTCATTTTGAATGAATTGTTTTACAGTGACCTGTTCACTAAATTGAAATCTCAGTTTTGGCAACATTCTCTCCTCCCCTTCTTTGTCTAACTGATGAAATCAATGTTTATGATGTACTTGGAAATCCACCGAAAATAGCTGGGAGGTTAACATTAGCATCTTCCCCAGCCTAAATACTCTTATGCCAAATGGCAGTGGTTTTAGTATTCATTAACCTCAACATTTACTATAGTAATGATCACATGCCTTCCTAGTGCTGAGAATTATGGACTGAAGCTGAAAGTCTGTTCCCCACAGATTATATGAATTGGAGAGGACCTAATGTAGACAATCAGAAGGGTTCTAATATGAATTCCATTGAAATTTAGGAAGGTTATAGAATGTCAAGTGACTTATAAAAATCAGTGTGTTATACATTATATTTTTTCTACAGAAGAAAAATTATTCAAATTGCTTTGTTTTCTCATTATATATTATTTAAAATATGTGAGTGGTGCCTTATTTTTTTACCGTTGACTCCAATTTTTGCAGTTCAGCAAATGCTTCAAATCCTTTCTTGTTGTGATCCTTCAGGAAATTGGTTGTGTAAGATGCTATAACACATTGACATAATTGTTGTTGCTTGTTGATGCTAAAAAAAGAGACAAGAACTGTCCTCGGCAGGCAAACAACATCTCAGCTAATAAGGACTCATAATTTGCATATCAGCAGAAAAAGAGATAAACATAGATTATAATTCAATAGTCTGTAATTTTAATTGCTTATAGATGTTATTAATTCTGATTGTGATGATCTGAATAGGTAATAAGGCTAAAGGCTGTCAAATTAATGAAGTACATATTCATTAAATTCAAGGTAGCTTCAGTTTCTTTTATTGCACAAATACAATTAACACTTAATCTGAATCTCAGTAAGTTACATAAGCATGTGACTCAAAATAAAGGGAGGATACAACCTTGGCCTTTTACTTTTTACATGGGAAAACATTAATGATGCTGACATTGGAGACAATTAGACAGTGTCAGGCAATTGTTTTTAGTCAGCTTTCTCTCACATCTGTGGTGTCTACAAGCAAGAACAGCCATTGTTTCTGCAGGCCTCTGTCGCGCTTTGGCTTTTTGTGCTAACCGTCAATCTTTTGGTGAATATCAAAGCGGTGAGGAAATTAGAACAGACCAGCTCTACTGCAATCCACTAAAGCTTAGCAGGGTGCATCCACTATGCTACTAATTAGGCACTGGCCAACAAAGTAACCTGTCAGTGCGTGCTTGCTATTTCCCACACACCTGCATTTCATACACTAATAAGCATACATCCAGGGAAAGAAAGGGATAACTGCTGAAGTGTGAAAAATGAACAAAACATAACAATGTTTCCATCCCCACCTAGACCACTACCAATTACCGTTAAGCATGAGGTAGAATCAACATGTCAGAAGAAACACAATACAGTATCTGAAACTAAAGACAAGGAAAGGGAAGGAGGAGGTTGTGTGTGGTGGTGGTGCAGGGAACCATACATTGAGAACATTTAATGTTTGCTCTAAAATACCTTGCTAGAGTGGAGTTCGTGGTTATTTGTAAAATCCTGACTGTGATCATAATGATGGGGTTTCCCATTTGCCTCAAGTTACAAATTCTTGATTTCTTAAAACAAATGACTAAACGCCTTGACAATGTTTTCATTCAGCTACATGCACTGAAATGAATTGGCTCTTCAAAGAGTCAGAGTTGCACGCTGGTTACAGAGGTGGGGTGCAATGGGAAGATTGAGGTTCAAATCAAATCTCAGCTGTGGAAGCTTACCAGGTGATTCTGGCCAGTCATGCTGTGTCAATCCAACCTCCCACGCAGGTCTGTTTTTGGCTGGGGAGGGGGGAAATCATGAAGGATGATCCAATGGAAACATCATTGAATTTGTGGAGCAAAACCATGATTTTAATCTAGTAAAGCAATACAATAAGGATATAAATTGGCTAAGTTCCATGGCATGACCTAAAGCAGGGGTGTCAAACTCACGGCATCACGTGACGTATCAGGACTTTTTTCCCCTTCACTAAACCAGCCAGCAGGCCACGTGTTTGACAGCCCTGACCTAAAGTATTTGATACTCACTGAAATCAGTTTTTCCTTCCATTATTTCTTCTTGTTTAACTGAATTGTTGTTTACCTGAAGTCTTTAAAACATCATCCTAGCAGTTGTTCTCATTTTAGATCTTCTCCTCTCAAAAAAATATAGGCACTGAAATGTAAATTTCAGATTTTTTTCTAATTGAATGATTATATCTATAATGAATAAATGATTTAAAAGTCTGGTTTCAAGTTAGGCTTGAAATGGTTGTTCTTTTACTATATTTAAAAAAATAGTGCAATTATATGTTTAGCGTTAACCATGATTTTACTTATCAGATTTGGAAAAAAAATTACTGTAAATATGGAGAGAGTTTTTATCAGAGTTTATAAAATAAATTATAAATTTTCATCCTTGATAAATTTCTGGGCTCCTTTATGTAATGATATATACTTACAAATAATTTCCCCACTTTTTCTTCTTAGTCTGCCACCAAATTAGATTACTGAAAGTAATATCAATTATAGAGAATGTAGTTTAAAGACCTGTATAAGGAAAATATACACATCTATAAATGTTTTCAATCAAGTCTTTGAGTAGGATAAACAGACATACTTCAGTTAAAACTAGGAATAGTGGGAATGGTAGTCCCAACATATTCTAAAAATTATTAACATGGGTAAAAATAGTTTAGGGATCATGAGGGATGAAACTCAATGTTGTAGTGTATAAAAGGATCCACTAGAAACAAGAAGAAATGAAGATGCCAGTGAGGTGATTCAGTTTCTTGACTATCTTGTCACTTTTTAACTGAAGACTTATTTTTCATGCTTTTCCATCCACAAAAAATTAATATCGATATATTCAGTCCCTTAACCAATACAATTGCCTTCTTTCTACAATAAATTCTTTGTCTGTCTATTCACACTTGGCTAAATAAAGTATTCTATTCAATTCAAATACGTCATTTTATGTATTGTAAACAAAGTAAAATATTTCATAGAGACATAATACAAATAATACATATTTATACAAATAGCTATTTTGTATATGTAATAGTAATAATAGTAGTAGTAGTAATAGTAATAATAGTCTTATTACTTACTTCTTATTTCTCCCTGAGACTAACATACATTTTTTAAACAAAACTTAGAGAGAAGCCTACAAGCAGTCTGAGATAATATGTGGCTTACTCAGTTGTTTTTCTCAACCACATTCTAAAAAATTCTGTTCCATATGCAGCATGGAATTACGACATTGTTACTGAATCCTTGATGGGAATTAATACAATAAGGGCAATATTCAAATGATATTTGTTAGATACTTTTGAACACCACTCTGCCTTTCTTCACACATTATCCAGGAGCAGCGTTTTCAATTATAAATAAAAACTTTCTCCGCCTCTTCCCACTTGAGCTCAAGCACAGAAGGCCCTTATTTAAAATGCAGCTCCTGAACAGGCCACCAGGCTGCCTGTTCAGCTGCCAGTGGCTTTTGTGTACAGAGATGTTAATTGGTCCTAATCCCCTCCTAGAAGCTGTTTTGGTAGCCTGACCTGGCACCCCGAAGGACACCTTGGTGTGAAAAACTAAAGGGTCCATTCAAAAGGGAGTGAAAAGCTGTACTGAGCATTCCAACATATTTTAATTTCAGGAATTAAAAAAGGGTGGGTGGGGTGGAGGGGAAAGAGAGAAACATCATCGTTCAAATTCTGAACTATTAGTGGGTTTTTTTTTTTATAAAAAGCAAGCTCCTGGGACAATTAAGTCCTACAAATACTTCCTTGAAAGGAAATACCGGGGTGGGGAGTGGAACAGGAGACTGATATCTGCATGCATTTCAGGTAGAGCAGTTTTAGAATATGATCCTCACAAGCATTTATTTTCCAACTGCATTTTATAGGCAAAAAAAACAAAAACAAAAGAAGCCTTCTTATAATCTATGCTCCATTCTGCAAAACCAAAGTACAGTTTTAGATTTAGACTTCATCTGCCTTTTTCATGCATCTTCTCATCCCATAATTCCGAATAAATATAATCACAAATGATGCCAGAACAGTTTCTACAATACCAGCATACACCAAGCTTATAATCAAGGCTGGTAAGAAAGACCTAATATAAATAATCAATGTTAGCAAGTTTTAGTTTCCTTTCTTTCCCCATCACTGTGTCATTGTAGAACGTACATTTACATCTTGGGTGGCAAATTATGCTAATAGGATGCACAACCCTCAACAGTGTAATTCTGAATTTTTTGACAAAGTTCACAGATCAGCTTCATAGGTCAAAGAAGTCTGCCTCCCACAGAGTGATCAAACAAAACGATTCATGTATGTGTGTGATTATTGTAATCATGCCAAATGCCAAGTGCTTAGGTAGATTGTACGTCACCTATTTTCAACTCTGCACTGATTTGTAGCAAATACACTAGCAATGTTTGGAGAAAAACAGGATGAAAATATACCCTTCATGACTATAAAGTTGGAGCTATTGGATATAAAAATAACATTTAGACACTAATGCAGACTATCAAAGCAAATTCTAAGTGGGACACCAGACACCAATTATTTAATGTTTTTGGTTTATGAGACACCAATTATTTGGTTTTTGGTTTCGGTTTATTCAGTCCAAAGAGCTGAAAGAACATGGTATCTGTTTCTATTACATTAGAGATGTTCTTCTCTTTTGTTCCATTAAAATTTATTTTTGATTCAATACTATGGCCAATTGGAAGGATATACAGTGGGACGTGCCATGAAAAAAGGCAACATATGTACAGCACTAATGAAAAGGCTTAAATTGAAGGTAATAACAATTAGCTGGTAAAAACAATGGGACTGTAATGACAAAGGCAAACAGAGATTAAAGATAATAGTCTACAATAACATTTGTTTCTCCTGTCCAAGTTCACTGTTATAATAATTTGAAAGCTCTTTGGGGCTTTTATGCACCAATCTGTTCATTCCACGGGGCCATGCATAAGAAACCTTCTAAATGGTTTGTGTCTTTAATTCATAATTTTGTTTCGTTTTTAATTCATTGTGGACTATGAAATACAAGAATTAATAAAGTGGAAAGTTGTACAATCATAGATTTGTTGGCTTCAAACTTTGTAGCCAATTGGAATGCATTAGAAATTGATTACTTTTATTTTTCCTAGGGATATAGGTAAGGCCACTAAGGGACCAGAAGAAAATAGCCAAAGCTCCCTTTTTATGCCCCAAAATTACTGTACAGTTTCAGTAAAATAGGCAGCATTCATCCTAGAATCTACCTCCAAACCTGCCCACAAGTTATTGAGTTACAGTAATGCTGACGTTATTAGCCTCTCAGATGCTGCTTACGAAGATATTGGTAGGAAAAGTAGGCAAGAAAGAAAAGGGAGAAGCATAATTTACTGATAGCATGGTGATGTGTGGATCTGATCAGAAACCAAGCCTAGGTTTCCATGAAATTCTCTTCAGATTCTTAACACTATGATTTTTACAATCTAGACTTATAACAATAGCAATAGCACTTAGACTTACAGTATATACCACTTCACAGTGCTTTACAGCCCTCTCCAAGCGGTTACAGAGTCATCCCCCAACAATCTGGGTCCTTATAATAAACATAATCATAATCTATAGCATCTTAAAAAAATAACACTTTACGTGAATGAATCAATACGTTCCATGGGAACTTGACTCATCCTCAGGCACCAGAAATACATGATTGTATTGCACAATCAAAAGTGCATTATTGCCTAGCCAAATGGGAAACGGCCATTTTTAATATCTTTCTAGCCATAGTTAAGGAGAATGAAAAGCTACAGAAGTTTGCTTTTCCCATATTGAAACTCACTGTGCTAATATATGTTGTACTTCAGTATCCTTAATTAGAGGCAGTTAGCCTTGTTATTCAAGATCACTGCAGACAGCAACCATGGTGATCAAATTAAAAGATGCTCCTTGGGAGGAAAAGCCGTGGCAAACCTAGATAGACATATTAAAAACAGAAAGATTGTGATAAAGGTCCGTATAATCAAAGCAATGTTTTTTTCATTAGTAATGTATGGCTTTGAGAATTGGACCATAAAGAAGGCTGAACACCAAAGAATTGATGCTTTCAAATTGTGGTGTCGGAGAAGGCTCTTGAGAGTCCATTGGACTGCAAGGAGATCAAATCAGTCAATCCTAAAGGAAATCAACTCTGACTGTTCTTTGGAAGGACAGATACTGAAACTGAAGCTCAAATACTCTGACGACCAACTGAGAAGAGAGGATTCACTGGAAAAAAACCTTGATGTTGGGAAAGACTGAAGGCAAAAGGAGAAGAGGACAGCAGAGTAAGATGGTAAGATAGTGTCATCGATGCAGTTGTTATGAATTTGGGCAGACTCTGGGAGATAGTAGAGGACAGGGGGACTTGGCATGCTGTGGTCCATGTGGTCATGAAAAGTTGGACACAACTTAGCGACTGAACAACAACAAAGCCTTCTTATGGCCAGAATTATTTTTGCAACTAGAATTTCTATGGGAAGATTATTCAGTGATTTACCTTTGAATCTAGAGGCCTGTTTAGATGGGATATGTTTTGCTGCCTTCCAAAAAGAGGTTCAGGTGTAGATCATGTAGTAGTTCTGCTCTAAATGTACTATATTTAATTGCTTTTCTTATTGATAGCTTTTCCTATTTCTCCTTTTGTCTTTTCCATTCTGTTCATTTCTTGATCATATTAACTTCTGACAAAGTACAATACAAAAATATTTTTGTATTATTTTCATAGAGATCATTAAGAACCAGTTTCTTGAGCTATGAATTATATTGATTAATAAACTTCTTAGTTCCCATCTAATGAATTACTGCAATAATATCACCATTTTTCTGGTGCTGCAATATTGATTTTTTAAAAGAAATTTGTTTCCAATCCTCTTTTTTAAAAATTGTACAAAAAAAAAAGAAATACACATTAACAAGCAAGAAGAGTAAGTGATCAGTGAAGCTTATATCCACTAACAATAAAAATTTCATTCACTTTTTGGCTATCCAAAGGACCCATGGATGGGGCAGACGTATCTATTCTGATATTTCTTTGGAAGCTTCACAGACAGACAACTAACACTAATGTTCTTTCCTACACAGAAGAATCCTCAAAAGTGGAAGAGATCATAATGACTTTGTTAGATCCATAATATTTTTTTTTTCTCAAAAGTTGTCTTGATTGGCTCATAAGCTATTCTAAACTGAAGGTGGCATAGATCGCAGCTCTGTGATGTCATCTCAGTCTTTGTAAGTGGTGACAATTAGTCACTTTGTCCTTTTTTCCTCCATTTAAAATTGTGTTATTTCCAAATATAAAACTGCAGCTTCAAAACAAAAGGTTCTTGTTTGCTAGATAGGTGCATAGACCTGGATGTTTAGACCTAATTTTTACTTTTCAAGTGACATTAAATAACAAACCTAAGGAATCTAAAGAAGATGAGAGCTTTGTTTCCAAAGCTAAAATTCTGACCTGAAAGAATTTGAAGAGGAAACTGCTAAAGTTTTAAAGGCTTAAATATATTAAAAGTAGCAAACTAACCAGGGAGAGAGTAGAATCTAGAGAAAAGCTTCAAAAGGAATATGGGGAAAGTGAAGAATATTGCATTCAAAACTATATAAATTATTTGCACTGTAAATTGTTTAAGCAAATCACTGTTAAGAAAATGAAGCAGCAGGTATAAAGGGCTGAAATCTCACTGACAAAGGGAAAAGGAAATGCTATAGTCAATCACTTGGGGAACTCACCAATTATAATTTACAATCCAACATGCATGCTAAAATATTACAACAGTTCACTCATCAAAGATTTTTGCAGATACATAACTAATGCAGATTGTTCAGTGGCATATTCACTTACGGAACTGGGATGTTACCTATGTAATAGAGTTATCATATGATCATTGTATCTGCATAGAGACCTATTTTTCAAGGTATCAGTTTGAATCAGCATCTGCTGGCCTTTCTGCTTTGTGAACTATTGAAGTCACTTATTCCTTTGGCATTTTTGTCTAGAATTAAATATGAAAAATGAAAAGATAAACACACTCTCTCTCCTTGAAAATGTCTTTTATCTGTGTAATTTCTTTAGAAGCATAAATGTCTATTCCCTCATTGATGAAGCAAAAGAATTACATGCATAACTTCCATTAACATTAATAGACCTCACCTACATAAAATCAATGGTACATCAAGGGGAAAATGGACCTTGGGTAACTGATCGCAATACGGAATCTTTTTTATATATATATTTAAAGGCGCAGCCTGCTTAGTATATAGTGTAAATCAGGTCCCACTGAGTGAATGAAAGCCTTTTATCGCTCACTTCGTCGTCATTTGCCTCTTTTCAGAAAACTGTCCAGGAGCAGCATTTTAACATCATGCTTTCTTTCTTGTGCTTTTTTTTCTGTCAGTCAGAAGCTGATATAAAGACAAAAAAAATCATTTTAGACTTTAAAGAAAAGTGTCGCTGCATCCTTGCATCCAGTAACATCACAGATAATATTTTACATGGAGAAATAAATACACTGATATTGATGGCCATGATGCCATCAGTCAAGTGCAAGGAACTCTCACAAAGTTAAATTCATACTTGCCCCTTTTTAAAGAAACTCTTTTCATTTCTAAAGAGGGATAAGACCAAGTGGAGGTTTGATACTGGAAATGGATGCAAGAAGTGATTGTCTTTTACATACATATGCCTCCAGCAATATTTCCCCTCCTGTTCCAATGTGCTGGAACATCATTGCAGTGGGCATCGAAAGCTGCAGGACATATACAGTGTAGAAGGATTTGGGGGGAAATGCTTCTTTTTCCTTTCCTTCAGTATATATAAACAGAATTTTGATGCCTGTTTGGCTATTGTCATTGTCTTAAGTGAACTGGAGTAAAGCACATTGTCCTTTTAAAATATTTTTATAAATAAAGTATGTTCCTTTTTATATAACATGATAAAAAATGTGCTTGAGTGACTTTTAAAACCCATTTTGGGTGAACAGTTTGAGTCAATGTAGTTATTGTTTCCCTTTCTGTAGATGTCTTTATAGTCATGTCTCCTGACAAGCAATGGCAAGGCATTACCGATTCTTTAAGAAACATGATCCCATCAGAAACATTTTTATTCGAATGGATCTGCGTTTTGGCTTAAACTTCTGTATCAAAGCACCAAAATTCATATAACTGAATACAGAATTCAGAAAAGCTTTTAAACTCTATTTGTTTCTGCCTGCCAGAGAATGTTGAAAGTAGTAATAACTGTTCTGTAAGAAACACTGATTAGCAAATAGCACCGTATTTATATACTGCCTATCAGGGCTTGCAACCCTCTCTAAACAATCTGGGTTCTCATTTTACCGACCTCAGAAGGATGGAAGGCTGAGTCAATCTTGGAGCTGGTGGGATTCGATCAGCCAAACTGCTGGTCTGCAGTACTGTGTTCTAACCACTTGAGCCACCAAAGCTCAAAAGCATCAAATCATATCTAAAACAGCTAAAAACTTCAAAATCACAGATTCTTCTTATCTTTGATACAAAGGAGCCTTCCTGTGGGAGAACTAATTGTGTCAGCCTTGGGGAAGCCATGGAATTAGACTAAGCCATCTTACAAAAATGATTTCTCTCAGTTCCAGCATCACAGATTTATTAGTACTAGACATTCCAGAATTCTTAAACCCAGATTGTGGTGGTGGTGGTGGTTGTAGTTGCTTTGCATATCTAACATGCCAATACGGTTCGTACTAGGACCAAAAGTAATATTTGGATTTAGTATAGCAAAAAAGAAGCTGCACTTCAAAACACTGGACTAACAAGACTAACACTGAACTTAATGTATTAAATAAAATAAATGTATTTCTCTAGACAGAAAGAGATACATTTTTCTAACTGGCATAGGACATGAAAATACATACTAAGATGAACCCTCTCTCCAATTCATAACTGGTTCCTCTTCAGATCAAACTGATAAACAAGGACTTTAAGACCCTGTCCCAAACAGTTAAGTATATTCTACGTGTCAGCCATGGAAGCCATATAGACATATTTTTTAGAAGCTTCTAGGCTGCCACAGTTAGAGCCTGGGAATTTGGGAGGAGGGAATTCTTAGTGAGTAGTAGTTTAGACAAAACAACATTCTTTTCCGGTGTCAAGGTTATGCCATCCTGCATCTGGGATAGGAGTGGTTGAAGGAAGGTCTCCAGTTGGGACAATTGGTGATTG
>JANHJO010004425.1:23211-33414 GCA_032468235.1 Pseudoxyrhopus heterurus
GTGAAGTATCTCTGAACTCTTTCGATTGTGTTAATGTCCGATATATAGTGTGGATTCCAGACGGATGAGCTATATTCGAGAATTGGTCTGGCAAAGGTTTTGTATGCTCTAGTACAGCGTTACCAGAGAAGAAGCTTCGCAATATTAGATTAACACCTCTTAAAGCCTTTTTGGCAATGTTGTTACAGTGTACTTTAGGGGTTAGATCATTTGAGATGAGTATTCCTAAGCCCTTGACAACGTGAGGATCGTCAACGAGATTTTGGTTTTCACCTTGTATCTGATAATTGAACTAGTCATGTTGCTACTAAGTAGTTACATACTGTACCATGTGTTTTGTTTGTACAATCTCATGTACAAGCTACGTTCCTCCCATAAAAAATCTTTCTTGATTTTGTACCTCTTTGCTTGGAATTTTGCAATCGGTTAGAGCATTTTCTGAGCCAAAATATTTAAAAACTGAGTGGGTTTCCTTTTCTCCCCTTTTTGTGAACTTCAGTTACCCAACTTAATCCACTATCACTATGTTTTCCTAATAGTCAATTTTAACATGATCCTAAGGAATCACTAAACCCTCTTGTTTATCCAAACTGTTCATTATCCAAATATTTCAAATGGTTCCCAGGCCATCAGAAAGAGAGGTTACACTTTCCATATGCATTTTACTCCTCTATTTAAATTTGACATAAACATCTACAGTATATGGACAAAAGATACAGGGCAGAAGAGCTTGTTTTCTGCCTAATAGATTAGACTGAATTTTTATTTATTTTATTTATCAAATTTATTTATGACCCAATTCGTGGTTCAGGCAGCTCTGAATGGCTTTCTGATTCGTAGTTTTCCCCTAGTTGTAGTCTAGATGTACCCTTCCTCTTCAAACAATTCTGTCTTGGCAGAATCCATTTTTTTGTTCATATATTTATATATTGTTATCAGGAAAGTGCGGTGAACTGCTGTTATCACTTCAGAAACAATTTACTTGCAATGGAAAATAATGAAAATAACATGTTCTCTGTATCTGTGGTCTGGATAATGATTAAAATTATACAGAAGTGAATATATTCATGAGAAGAATCCTACTTGATGCTATCAAAATTGCACGTTGTTCACTATGCTTTCCGACAACCGCAAGACTGCATCTATACACAAAAGGTATACTACCTCTGAACCTGGACATTATATAGATGTATAATCGGTATGAGGTCTTCTTACCATTCTCTGTGAATTTGTCCAATTTCTTTGCATCAACTTTTTTAGAATTAACATTCTTTGGAAGAATGGTTTATTATTAAACTTTTGCAGCCTCCCCTCAGTTTCTGTAATTCCTTGTGATAATTCCATTATATTCCTTGTGATAATTCCAAATATCAGTAGTGATATTTGTACTCTTTACCGCTTAAAATAAAACTTTCCCTCGGTGAAGTATCAAGAATGGCTGTTACAAAAGATGAGCCTCTGAAAGCCCTCAAGTTCATACACTATGGTAATTTAGGGAGAGTAACCTCAAGAGTGAGGAAGTGGGAAATACACTAACTGATGTTTAGCTTAGAGTGTTTTCATTGTAGCTTTAATCTTGAAATTTTGCAATTATGATCAGAATTATTTCCAAAGACTTCATGAAAGGGAGTTGCGGGTTATATTTAATTCTAATAGTGACTGAGGAAAGCATATCTTCTTATTGGGCTCTATTGATGCCATGTTCACCTTATCTGTGAATTTTATCTACAGAAATATACTTTGATGATGTTGATTAATTGACTGACTATCTGTGATTCAAAAGTTCTAGCCTTTTTTTGGTTGAACTTTCAGGCCTTCCTAATTGTACAGTTAACATAACTTCAGCTAGCAAGCTCAGCTCTTAGTGAATCCCCTCACTTGTTCATTTGTGCCTAAATTGAAACTGTTTAAATCATCACCATTTTCTGCATTATAACTCTATAGTATATATTGTACTACAAAATTGTCTGTCAGTATATTTATATTAAATTGATTTGTCCAGTCTTGTGGCATCTTTCAATATAAATGAAAAGGTCACAGTTAAAGTTTTCAGCTATTTCACAAACACACAAAAATTGCACTAGAACCTCCACTAAAAAGTTTTCTCATTCTCCTTCAAGAAAATTGACCAGATGAGATTACTTAAAAGCTGGGCAATTTTTTATTTCTTTATTTTTTTCTCATATTCTGTATTAAGATAAAAATCCATTATTACTGATAGTTGCCATATTAAGTTGAACCTTAGAGGAGAGTTTGCCTTATTTATAGCTTGCCACTACCATTACATGAGGGAGGTGAGAATGTATTGAACTTGACTTCTTCCTTTTCATGATCATGTCAGAATGAATATTGTTCCTGTTACTATTGCAGGACAAGAATAGAATTGTTATAAATGTTATTCATTTAGACAAGGTGCCTGCACAAATACCAAAATATATGTATTTACTTTCTGTATTTGTATGCTACACATTCCCAAACTTGTAAGAAACTGCAAGTTATTCTTGTTTTTTGCAGTATGTCACTGCAAAGCTGTTCATCTTTTTTATAGAAATTTTATTAAAAATTACACCTAAAAAGATAAAACTTAATACAAAGTGAAAAATAAAACAATCCAAAGAAAAAAAGAAACTATAGAAAAGAAAAAAGAGAAAAGAGAAAAAGATAAGAATAAAAAAAGAAATATGGTATATGAAGAAATGACTTCCCCCTTTTTCACAAATATAAATAGCTTTAATAACTCATTGTCTTCTCTTAAATATAACAAATGATCTCTTCTTGCTTTATCCCATCTATAAACAAATCCTTAAAACATTGTTCAGTCCTGATCAACAAAAGTCTACTAAGGATTACCAGCAATAACAAATGTTTTAACCTTGATCAAATAAGCCAACTTTATATTCCTTCCTTTTACTTTTAAGAACTTTGAACTTTGCTCCCTTCAATGTTGTCCTAGACTTTTTTCATTTTTTCTTTGTCTCTTCTCACAAAATTCTTCAAAGCTTTAAGAAGTCACTTTTAAAATACAGTATAGGAAAGTTATCCAGTCACTCTTGGGTTTGATATTTGTACATCCCTTTTAATTATTAAGACATTAGCTGGTTTCATATATAGGTTCAGTGTAGGACTTTTTCCATATCATTCTTGAAGCCTGTCTTTTTAAAAATCCACTTGCACATCAATCTCAGCCTGTCCAGTAAAACTTGTTCCATAGCATCTTTTAAACACCATCTGTCTATAGTGATAGACATTCTTAAAATTATTTTCTGAGTCCAAAACTTCCTTCAGTATATTCCAATGTTAAAATATTTTGCTCCATTCTGTATTAGTAAGTCAAGCTTAAGTGTTTTTCTCTTTTAATTTTAACCTTTAGTTTCTTTTGGTTCTCTCTAGTATCCAAATTTTCATCCCTTATTTTAAGAGAAGTCAAAACAAAAGCATTTTCCATAAATTCTTATAATTAATTCCAAAATCTTACTTCAAATTCATGTGGATCCTTAGTCCATTTGTATCATTCCAAAATCAAAGATCTAATCAGCCTTTTGTTATTTATTCCAAAGTATTTTTTTTTAAAATCCTTAAACACCTATTCAAAACTTATTTCTCTAAGAATTGAAGGAGACTCACCTGATGCTGTAACACCTGTTGATTCAAAAGTTCCTAATAGTTGAAAAGCAATTAACAAGCAATTTCTAAAGGCATTTAAAAAAGGAAATATGAAAACCTAGTATCCTTTCTTAAGGCACTGACTATGGTTTGAGCAAAAAAAAAAATGATATCCCCTCATTTTCCAGAGTTCTAAACCCACCAGAAGCTGTTGTCTTGCAATCTTATTGTGAGTAGCAACTATATGGAGCAGTTTTGGGCAATCCAAGTCATCTCCTTGTCAGGAGAGGAATTACAAAGAGCCCTTCGTTCTGCTGTACTCATACCTCTATTTTTTAACTATGCTGTCTTTTGTTTGCCATTTCTTGTCTGGAAAACTGCTGTTAGTTTTACATTAGTTGATTGGAAATGATCAAATCTACTTAGCTTAGTTTATCCATAAATATATGTGATTTGGTTTATTTGAGACTTGGCAACTAAAAGTATGAAGAAATAACAATCCTAAACAAGGATTTTTAGTTTTTGTTGAATATAGCTTAATTCACACATAATGGACGGATTCACACACAGAAACCTATCAACCACATTATAGCTTAACTAGGGCCATATGTAAAGCAATATGAAGCAGCAACTCATCCATAGATGATTGTTAGAGATACAAAAACAAACATAATAGCTAAAAGTAATCTTTAAAGCGTATGGGAAAAACCTCTTTCACAGCACTCAATAATAAAGGAGCGTTAAGTAGAAATTCTAAACATTTTGTCATTTATTTATGCTATAGTCTTTCTGAAGCTCATGTCCTCTTGATGTATATGGGGCTATAAATTCCAGAACTGCTGGGAGCTATTTTCTGAACACATCTGCTAGGCATCATGTTAGAGAAGGCTGGTTTATATTATCACTACTAGTCCAATCTCTGCATGTTTGGACTTAAGCTTGTACTTACTAAGCTCAATTTTTCTTAATTCCACACAAACATATTTGGAAAGAATAAATCCAAATTAAATTGCTCTGATTTGTTGAACTCTTGATTACCTAAGCTTCTGACAGCTATTTAAACGTGAGAAAAAGGCATCAACAATTTTAGAGTTTAGATCTCTTTTTATGTTACACACTTAGACCAGATTTATGTATTTGTTTCCTATCTGCATACTTTTTTTAATTCTTGGGATCTGTAGTTGTTTGTGATGTATTGAGATTTCTCTATAAGAAATATCTATTTTCCCTTAAGAAGTATAAGGCAAGGAATTGTTGAACTGTGTTAGAATCTACTGTTTCCCTGAAAATACAACCTACCCCGAAAACAAGCCCTAGCCTGATTTTCATGCCTGTGCTGAATATAAGCCCTATCCCCCAAAATAAGCCCTAGTTAAGCCCTGCCCACCATCTGGTTGTACAAAGTGGGGCAAGGCACATGCATAACAATCAAGCTAGTGGTGGGGGTGGAGCTTCCCCATGTGCCCCGTACCCGCTTACCTTAGGACTGCTGCAGCCAGGCCTCCCACGCCCCGACACCTGTCGCACCGTTGCCTGACTTCTGTGGCCACTCGCGGCTAGACACCATATGGCGTATCGCACCAGTGCTGGTTATAATATTACATTATAAATATTGTACTGTACTATAGTATAGTATACTATACTATACTATACTATACTATACTATACTGCAAAGGGATCCATTTTTTAAGAAAAAAAACTAGTTGTAATTCAAGAAGATATATATGCCATTGACTCACCAGAAGCTTTAATAGGGAATACTCAAGTTGAGCCCCTCGATTATGGTTATATGTTGTGACAATCGTAAAGTGGGTCACCATGTGACTGGACCCATTTTACAGCTTTCTGCAGTGGTCATTAAATACTGCAGTAATTAGGTGAACCCATTGTTTGCTATGGGGCAGGTTTAGCCCGTATCCAGAAGTAAATGGTGGTTTTTGGCAAAAATGCCCTAAGTTGAATACATGATGACAAGGCACTGCAAACAGCCATAAATGCGGAATGATTATCCAAATAAGTAGTCACATGACTGCAGGGGGAGGCACATGAGTGTTTTGTAAATCATCTATGTCAAAATTGAACAGCCCTCTCTCAGCTGAGGGGGAGGGATACAACATCATCTTATCTCCAGTCTATAACACAGTCCTTTCAACAATTCCAAGAAGGCCCCACCCATTTGCACTACTCAGGTGACCCTGATGACACAGATAAGTCTCCAGGTGGCCTTAACAACTCACTAAAAAAATGCAAGTGACCAGCTGTCTGCAAGGAGTATAATTCCCCACCATTCAGTCAGAGCTGAAGACTCTTCTTGGATAAGAAGCAAAACGTCTTCAAAGAAAAACCAGGAAGTCCAGTTCCCTCTTGAAAAAGCACCTTTGGGACATTCTCATTCTCATTTTTCCTGTCTTTTTGTGTATATCTGTCTTTCTCAACTTGAGGCCCGATGGCTTTGATCATTTTCCAGTCATCAAATACTGCATCAAATACTGTAGGGCATCAGGATGGGAATGTTACATTCAACTAAAAGCCTAGTTCTCATATCATACTTAACTCAGTAAGCCACTAACTCAGTTATAGTTCCTAGCTTGCCAACATGCTGCTCTCAACATTGATCTAATTGCAAATCATGTTGGGTGGACCATATCCGAATACCAGTATTGAAGAAGCATTTACAGGGCAGAAATCTGGATTAAAAGGCAAGAAAATGTGCAGCTGAGTAATGTCAGAAATCTCTGCATTTTTTTACCCTCTAATCTTAAAGCTTAGCTATTCAGCATTTTTTTCTTTTAAGAATCAAAGCTGCAATGATTACAGAGCTATAATTTTGGTTCAATCATATGACGGTGGGCTATCTTGTCAGATCAGCTGATAATCAGTTCTATTTTATGAGGGATAATTATGATGAATTTCAATAGCGTATGAAATAAACAGTCCTTCCCTGGAAATAGATAAGGAGGGAGGTAATAATTATTTTCTGCTTTTAACTGTGTAAACCTTAGTCCCATAGCCTGCAATCATTTCTTATTCAGGATGTGAATATATTAAGACCCATCTCTTGTTGGATCAGACTGTAGTCCATCTAGTAGTGCATCATCCTGTTTCTGAAAAGGTTTAGAATTTTACCCATAGTATTTCCTCATAAGAGTGTTATAAAGTCAGGCCACATTTGAAACCGCTTAAGGATGGATCCCTATATAGAGATTGTGATCATTTTATAACCTCAGGCAATCTCAATTGTGGAACATAGAAGTTCTACATCCATGACTTGGTATTATCTTTGATTCTCAACAGGTTAGCATTCCCCAGACAAAGGTGATGTACAGTTTGGGGCTCCCCCTGTTCTCATCGTTCTTGTGGCTTGAGAGGCCTTTGCACACAAATGATGTTATTTGCATTGGATATAAAACCAGACACATCACTGGAAGCTAAAATCATAAGGCTATGTCCAATTTACTTTGGCCCTGTTATGCGTGCGAATTCATTGGCGAAGGCAATGGTGTTAGGAATGGTTAGTGGACAAAGAAGAGGCAAACAAGGAACACGCTGAGGGGTCCTTGGTGCTCTCTGAGCTTGCTTGTTTTCTTACAGGTGTTTCAAAATAGGTAACCTCATCAGTGGCTTGGCAACATCAAATCCGATGCAAAGTTGAATAAAAAACAACTGAAAGAAGCTGTGCTTGACAGGGTAGCATAGAGAGCCCATGTCTGTAAAGTCACCAAGAGTCGGACATGACTAAGTGGTTAAAAACAACAGCACATTGTAAATGGAGTATAATTTTTCTTAATTTGGGGACTACCAAATGTGTTGGACCTCAATTCCAATAGGCCTTGCACAAATTTCAATGGTGCCATGTGGGGAAAAACTATTAACAGAATATAATTTTTGTGTCTAGGTTGGGTTTCATGTGTAAGTCTGAGAAGAGCCAAAATATGAACTACTTTTGGTGTGGCAGGTCACTTTTCCTTTTCCCTTTTACAGTTGGCCATGGGCAAAGTGAAGGAGACCGTATGGTTGTGTCAGACTTTCACGTGTTTGTCAGAGACAGCTTGCAGCACATAGATCTCATGAAGAAGGATCATCCAGGCATTCCTATGTTTCTTCTGGGGCACTCCATGGTAAGCACACTATCCTTCCTCATGGAGCCTTGGCCTCCTATAGAGCAGCAGACGCTGTTTATTTTGGGTTAGGTTTCTGAAGTCTAACAATTAAGACTGGTGCCAGGAGGCTTTTTTTTAAATCATAGCCTTGTCTATTTTCTTTCTCTGCTTCCTCTCCTTTCCCTCTTTCTGTTTCTGTTTCTCTTTTATTTTCACAAAAAGCAGTGGCTACGTTATTGGAGTTATTTGTAAACAGCTACCCACCTAAATGTAAACTGCACAGTTACTAGTTCTAATGTGAAATTACAGATGTACACACCATTCCCAGGGCTTATTTCCAATATTGAAGAGCGATGAAGCTGGAATTTCTATAGCAATATAGCACTGTATTTATATACCGCCTATCAGGGCTTGCAGCCCTCTCTAAGCAGTTTACAATGTCAGCATATTGCCCCCCAACAATCTAGGTTCTCATTTTACCGACCTCAGAAGGATGGAAGGCTGAGTCGACCTTGAGCCTGGTGGGATTTGAATTTGCTAATTTGCAGGCAGCTGGTGCTAATTACAAGCTTCTCTATCCGCTCCGCCACCAAGGCCCTGTTTGTTGGAACCTGTTGGTTCTCATAGCAGAGTGCAGGACACAAAACAGTGGATTTAAGTGATACCGTTAGGAAGATAGATTCTGAATATTACAGAAATTTTCTGAACAGGTCAAACCACAATCCAATTGACTCAGAGAGATTGTATGTTCTCCTTCATTGGAGATAATCAAGGGGAGGCTAGGCAGCCATCTGGCTGATATGCTTTGATTTGGATTCCTGCTCTGAGCAGAAAGTTGAATTTAATGGCCTAAATAGCCTCTTACGATATCCACTTTGGATTTAGACTGGAGACAAATTCTGATTTTCAATAATTGTAGCAGTTTGGATAGCACTTCCAAACACGCTTTTAGAAAAGATATATGTGTGAACAAGCATACAGAGTCAATCTGAGTAATTCTCAAAGTAGTTTCACAATGCCTTCTGAAAGATGTAGGTTTTTCAATATTTGGAGGAGTAATTGTTTGCTTATAACATTATTCTTTGGAAGGGAATGACTTTACAGCCTACTAGATTATTTCTTAGGCACATCAGGAAGAAAGTTAGGGCCAAAAGGCTAAGTCAAGAACCATGATGAAAGAAAAATTTGAAACGTATCTTGTCAAGGAAGACAATACTATTGAAAGCAAAGACCTAGCCCTAGCCCCAAACACTCTGTGTGTGTGTGTGTGTGTGTGTGTGTGTGTGTGTTTCATGGATAGTTGCATTTAGTACTGAAGATTGTGATATAAAGGTATGGACAAAGAACAATCTGTGGTGTCTAGTGGTTCAAGTGAATTAAATTATTTTTCTTAGTTATATTTCAGCGTATGTATTATATTTCTTTGTATTTCTTGAAGAGATTATGACAAGTTCATTTATTTGAATCTTACACATGTACTATTGCTTTCTTCAGTTTTGCAATTACTTTGTCTTAACAAATGAAATCAGATATAACCATACGGGAACTCAATTCTTTGAAATTAGGAAATCAAGACCTCTAAGTGGGTATGTAACATTGTGCAGAAAGAATGATTTTCTAACTGACTTGTGATTTTTACACAGGGGCTTGCAAACCCAATAAATGTCCCCAACAGATAAAATAGCACAATGCTTGTTGACAGCATGTATCACAGAGTCGTCTTGAATATTTCATCACCTCTCAGATTACATATCCAACCCATCTCTATTCTCAGTCTTCAATGATGCATCACCATCAAACCACAAAGTCAACAGTTTATACTTCTTTTATTGCATGTATTGTCTGCAGTTTTCCTTCAGCTGCACAAGAACTAAAGAAGAATCCATCATCTAATATAACTGTAGCTAACCTGTGACTATGAGGCCATATGTGGCCCAAAAAAGCACAGATCTTGAATTTTAGATCCCTTTTTCCATTGGAGTGGTGGTGGAGGGCGGGGTGAAAAGGCTAAGAATGAAATGAAGGCCTTAAACCTTGGGACTTCTTAAAACACCCACCAAGTCCCCAAAATGGGGGAAATGATTCTGAAAATGTTACTTCCTCTCATCCTCTGGTGATGTAACAGTGACAATGAGCTACTCCTATGCCTCTAAGGCAGGATCGAAGGGGGAACTACAGCAAGTCTGAAAAACCATTTCTTACTTCTGCTCTAGAGGAAGTCATGAACTTAGATAGCTTTTCTCAACCTTTCAGATGTTTAGAGTTTAACTAATAATACTTAGCCAATCATGTTTATCAACACTCCAGATACAAGCATCTGTACTAGAGACTTAAAAAAACAGTTGATATGGAGTCCTGCTATTGGTTTGCCCCGTTGGCTGTGGTGGTAGTTTCCCAACATCTTGAATATTATTGTATTGTTGTTATTGTTTGTATTTATATACCGCTTATCAGGGCTTTACAGCCCTCCCTAAGCGGTTTACAGAAGTAAGCATATATT
>JANHJO010004425.1:47213-59477 GCA_032468235.1 Pseudoxyrhopus heterurus
AGGACAAGAAGGCCTGGAGGAACGTTGTCCATGGGGTCGCGATGGGTCGGACACGACTTCGCAACTAACAACAACAACAGAAATTTTAACTGCAGATTTTCATTTACTGGCTACAGCAGCAGCAACAGCAGCAACCACAACAAAATCCACAGATTGGATATTAAAAGGAATTTATGTACCAGTAAATATATTAATGGATGGTGGAGTCACATTTAAATATAGTACAGTTCTGATTATCTCATTCTTAAGTATAAATGTCAGTGGTAAATAATAGCAAATAACTACAGGTAATCCTTTGTTTAGCTACCACAGTTGGGACCAGCAAGTCAGCCATTAAGAGAAGTGGTCATTAAGTGAAACCATGCTTGTGCTTATCATCTTACTTCAGCTTTGCTTTGCAGACTTGTGAAGATCATAAATATGAGGCTTAGCTGCAAACTTACTTTTTGTTCGCGATCTCCGTATGAGGTTGCAGATTGATTGTAGTCACTGTACAGGGCTCTCACTAAATAAGAACTGCCTGTACAGTGAATAGATTTTAAGTGAAGGTTACACATAGGTGTAGTATTCAACACTTCTGATCAGAAACACTAAGGACCTTCTGTACAGAAAGCATGGATATCACTATGAAGTTATTTCGTTCTTCTCGATATCCTGCCTTTAAAGATGATTGGATGAAGAGAGAATCTGTGGTTTTGAGTTTGTTTGCTTTTTAAGTTATAAAAAACTTCAATGAAAAATCTGGACTGTGTTTGTTGATAGTATGCAAAACTGGGCAAATGATGCTTAGAGAAATTAATGAAGACTGAATACTGGAAAAGAAGAAATGTAATAAAAAGAAAGCCCTTTGACTTGTCCTTTCTTGCCTTTCTGCATCCCTCATTAAAACCATCATTATCTTCCACAACCTTTCTCCAGAAGGTCTCCATTTGCAACACCTCAAATATGTTCTTATTTATACTAAATCAGAGTTTTAAAACCAAGCATAATCTCTAGCTATTTTTCTTTTGTTCTTTCACTGTGTTCCTTGCTTGCATAATCACGTAATCTCATACTTGGATCAGTAGTTTTCAAAAGTTCCACGTCTGTTGAGTCTCTTGTATTTCTAGGAGTTTTTAAAATATCAGTATAAAATAGGGTTAGGGGTCAAGAACAAACAAAAACGAAGTCCATCTCCTAGCATTTGTGGCTTTGTACTGGGGTGGCGAAGGGAGTATGTCATACCATTTTATATCATTTTACTCTGTGGGAAGGGAACGTCTGTCAATTCAACCACCTACTCCTTTTTGATTTTTTTTCCTTTCAAGAATGCTTCAAACTGCTGCTTTTTAGTAAGTGAAACAGCTTGAAGCTGTGTTGCCTCTGTGTGTGAGATGCTGTGGCACAGGACCAAACAACTGGGCAGTTTTTAGGGTAAAGTTAGTTGCTAAGTAGCCAGAAGAACCCAGCACTTCTGTTTAAATTGGGGGGGAAAAGGCAAATGGATTTGAGTGAAAATGTCAAGGCTGCTATGAAAAATACCAGGCTGCTGCAAAAAGGAATTTACACTTTTTCTGGTAGCATAATTTTCTTTCTCCCTTGCCTCTTCCCTGACCGCCTGTCTGCAAAATAAAATCCTTCTAAACCAAATTTCTTCCCTTCCTCATCATTTCTGGAAGTTGAAGTCTACAAATCATAAAAAGGGCCATCGTTTCCAACCCCTGATCTAGAGAGTCAGTTTCTCTTCTGCCGTTTACCAGTGGGCACTCGTCGTTGGGCCATTCGCAGTAATCTCTGTATTATAAATTGCTGTGACATAGTTTTTTTTGTCAGACATTGACATACATTTGAAATAAGATTAAAAATTAACTTTCAGATCTGAATTCAAAGGGGAAGGGCAACCTAATCAAATGTGAAAGGATATGTGACTATTAAAGTGTATCCTCTTTAAAGAATATCTCTTCTAAAATGGCATAGAAAATGCTTATCAGAAGTTGATCGTTTGCTGGCTAAAATGTCTGAAATGTTATTTTTACTCCCAACAGGTTGAAAATTACCGTTCAGACCCTCTGGTCTATCATGGTGGCATGAAAGTCTCCTTTGTCATTCAGCTACTGAATGCTATTGCCAAAATCGAACGTTCTCTCCCTAAACTGTTTCTCCCCATCTTGGTGCTCCATGGTTCACCGGACAAACTCTGCGACATCAGAGGGTCTTACTTGTTGATGGATACTGCCCCAAGTCAGGATAAAACATTCAAGGTTAACTTATTTAATTTTTGCAGGATCAAACAGTTATTGTTTCTAAAGTTGTGCTCTATTCAGTGATTCAGATGTATTGGTCTAAGCAGATATTTTACAAAATTATCTAGACACAGGCATGCTTTAGTTTTTCGGGTACTGAGAAGGCCTGGATGAAATAAATGTTGGGATGATATTCAAGTGAAACTTTCAATTTCTTCCATTCACCATAATTCAAAGCCCATTTACTAAGACGATGAATCCCATTGCTTTTAGCAGAACTTAAACATGAGACACATTCACTTAAAAATAGCAAGTACAATGGCTGTTTTTTAAAACACTCACTACTATGAAAATGCGCAGAGGAATACCTAAAAGAAGCAAGTTGCATTTCAGGAGACAGCTTTCGTTAGCACATAATTTTTTAATCAGAAATAGATATAAGGATCCCCCAAAACTGCACATGGAAATAGCATAGAACAACAGCATTAAAAAAGGATTATTTAAAATGCATGATCCATCCCCTTAGCTACTTCAAATTTGTGTATTGCCCATAGACCAATAACCATTTTTCTAAAATGATTGTAGTTTCCTACTTGAGGAGGGGGTTGAACTAGAACTCCAAGGTCCCTTCCAACTCCCTTGTTCTCTTTGTTAGATAATTTCTAGTCTCTACAAGAGCAACTGGATACACTGAAAACATCACAGTGAATATATTTAGGAATTTCCCTTAGGATTTCTCTTGTGTATAAAACTCTAAAACGTGATTAGAAGTTCCTCATGCCATTCTTTACTATTTATAAGAAGTATTTATAGATTTGAATTGGTGGAACAATGTACATTTTAAAGACAATATTATGTACTTGACAGTAGACATTTATGGATGAGATGACTGAATTCTAACGTAACAGATGAAATGTAAATTATAAAAATGGTGCATTCCTTACTTAATATTAGAGGAGATTAGCAAAATTTCTACTTGAAATTTAGGAATAAAAAGCGGTTTATATAAGAAGACAGGGTGATGACTGTAAACAAATATTAAATGTATTCTGCAGATAAGGAACAGATTAGATCATTTTTCATTGAGTCAATGGGCATACAGGGTTATTGTGAGTATACTGAGTAAATGGGCATTCAGACAGGAAATGTTAAATCAAAAGAGAAAATAATGGAGGTATTAGGGAAAAAAAACCCTCACATCTGTGGCTGGATTAAAGGCACAAGATTAAAACATAGATGGAAGGAATGGGAAAGAGTTGTGATGCAACATTTTAAAAGTTGATTATCTTTTTCTTGGTATTGTACATGAGAGGAGGAATATACAGAATAGGCAAAACAAGGCATGAAATACTTAATGGCATTTCAATGAACAAAAATATTTCAATAACACTTGATTTTATTAATCAGATATTTCAGATGATATTCATATTCCAGCAAATGAGCAGGATTTTCTGAGCTGTTACTAAAGTTTTATAAATGTAAACATAGATATCTATGAAAGGAGCAATCTTCAGTGAAATTCCTGCATCTATGCCCCAATGTGTTTAATTCATGGGCACTAAAAGTATTGCAATGGAGAAAGATAAAAAAGAGTCTGTATTAGTGCTGCTTAGCAGTGTTATACAACACATCTGAGCACTAAGGGAAAGTATGTGATTAAAATATTCTAAGGTATTAACCATCTTCCTAATAAGCAAAAATTTACAAATACAAAAATCAAGATTGCTCCCTAATTAAAGATAATACTTCAAAAATTGGGTTAATTGGATAGATATAGAACAAGATGTGGCCAGAATTGTAAATTAAAATGGCACGAAAGGCATATATTGGAAGAATGGTCTATCAGAAGTAATTTGCAATGTGCCTTCAACTTCCTTTCTTGCATTCTGCAGGTTTATGACGAAGCCTTCCATGCTCTCCACAAAGAGCTTCCTGATGTGACTACTTCTGTTTTTAAAGAAACAGAAACATGGATTGACCAGAGAGCAACTGAGGAAGCCCACCAATCTAAGCAAAAGCCACTCTGAAATCCTGTGTCTGGTGGTTGGGGTATACTGGGAAGGGAAGTTCTTTTTCTTTTAACAGCCTCTCTTTGAGGAGAAAGGTCTTATAGGGGCTCCTGAATTAACTTATTTTTTTACAAGAAATTGCTGTGTTACCCAGCGTGGGATGGGAGGAGAATGCCATGCTCCATTTAAAGCCCTTACTCTACAGAGGAAAGAGCTAGCAAGGACATCAGTATGGACTTCCCAGCTGGGAGTGCCATTATATTAAAGGATTTTGTCCAGTCTTTCACCAAACCTAGTTTTTGGTTTTCCCAAGGAGTTCCTGAGGTGCTGAGGTAATTTTTTATATTGCAATAATTTTTGGAATGTTTCAAAGTTTGGCATCTTCCACAGCATTCTATTTTTACTCTTGCCAGATTTTAATTCTTCCCTCCTGTTCTTTGAAATTTTTCAAATCTTCTAATAGGACCAAGTATTTGACAGATAGAGATAGGATTAGGAGGCTGAGGAATTCAGAACATCTCACAACATTCTAATGTATATTCCAGTTAATCTGGCCAAAGGATTTATCTCCATACAAACCCCAAAATGCCTTGAAAGAAGAGACCATTAGATAATAGAAACAGCACAGTTTTGCACTTTGAAAGGGTGTAGTTTGTACTCAGACCATTAACATTTAGCTCCAGAGTTGATACCACGGAGAAATGAGAGTATGTAAAATAATGTATCTAGAAGACTTAAAAGCATTGAAGATATGCTGCTGCTTCCAGAAGCCAAATCATTTTTCAGTGCAAGAAATGTAAATACTTGGGCTGCTTTTTTGTTACCTGTGCTACAGATAACTTAAAGTATAAAACTGAAAGTTATATTTAAGAGAGAAATAATAAAAAAAATAATATATAAAGTTTCTGTAGGTTACTCAAAGATATCTTAAGGAGGACTGAAGGCGTACAATATGGAATAGATGCCAAGGCTGCCATTCCTTTGCCTAATAGCTTTTATGCCCGAGAACTGCCTTTTGTTATATACAGAAGGCCATTGCCACTTCAAGGCTGGGAAATAATTCCTTTGTTCTCAAATTCCTGTTCCTACTCTGACTTAGAAGTTGGCTGGCCATTAGTGACTCTTGGAAGGCAAGGAAACCAAAGAGAGAAGGAAGAAAGAGTGGGCCTAACATAGCTGTGCTGCAAGAATCCAAATAGATACAGATAATTCTAACTCTACTGCCATCTAGAGACTGTTTAAATTTTTGCAGCAAATTAACAGTAGGTAGGCTGGAAAAAGGGCTATTTCAGCAGCTGCAGGCAAAATTCCTAATAGCACTTAATCAGCAGAGAAGATTACTGCTAAAAATTATTGAGGAAAGCCAATTATATAGGATACACAGTGAAAGACTAAGATATGCATGAAGGAATTTAATTAGGGCTTCTAGATCTTGGCAACCTTTAATAGGCTGCAGAGTGAGTTAGTTTTCTAAATCTCTTTGCTTCCCTCGATTGGTCATTTAGAGTATTGCAGCCTAGACATAAAGGTTCGGTGCGCTTATGAATGGGACAAGGTAGTTGTGTGCAATCTCAGTTTCACCTGTTGTTGAGGTTTCAGCCTTAATTGTGACTAACTACTTAATAAAGAACAGCAACACTAGAAAAACACGGAGCTGCCCATTGTAATCAAATATTTGCTAGCATTTTCATGAGTTCTATTGGTGGGAGAAATTCTATATTATTATCTCTTGTAAAATAGTTTTTTCTTATAATCCTTTTTTTTTTAATTGTAACTCCCTACACATTTATTGCATGAGAGCATTCAGTACAATTTAAAGGCTACTTCTAAATCTGAATTTCCTGTGTGGAAAGCCTGATGCTCTACAGAACTAGGCAGCTATTTTTCCCAAGAAGCAGTAATCCTATTGGCAACCATCAGGCACATCTTCTCATGATTTGTTGCCTGTATGTGCTTTCTGTGTAGGAAAGATGTAATATTTTACGTATCCTTCAAATATTCCAATTGATGTGGCCAGTGTGAATTGGAAAGGAAAATACGGCCTAATGGATGCTAGGATACAACATTAGTAAAAATATGAGATTTCCATAGTTCTTAATTACCAAAATTAAGATGAACGAGATGAGAAGTTGGAGGAGAGAGAATAGTTTACTTTCCAATATAACAAAGCTTTAATAACTGGTTATTTGGATGTGATTGTTACTCATCCTAGAAATCAAGTAAGTAGCTGATTTATAAGCGGAGATTCATTAATTAATTTGAACATCAGAGCTCGGCAGGTAGTAGAGGCATTAGTATCACTACTAAGTAACCCAAAGTCAGCTGGGGGGAAATCTGCTTTCTACCGGTGCTTCAATTTTTAATAAGATCTTTCTGAGGCATTGCAAAAAAATACTACACACAGTCCTGAAAATAAGGTGTCATTCTGGAAGCCAGCTCTCATGCTAAAGACTATAGTAATGGTGCAATTTTGCAATTCTTAGAATGATCTCTCTGGCTAATCTTCCACTTTGGGAGTAGGAGAATCACACAGTATCATTATTAGAGGTTTTTAACTGAGCCCATGTAAAACAGTTGCACAGATTAAAACAGTTTGACATTCCACCTTAAAAAATCATTTTGTATTTTCATGGGCAGCTCCAAATCTATTTTTAAGGATAGTGGTTGGCATGCAAAAATGCAAATGACTATTAGATGGCAGCAAAATAATAACAGCTTTTTGCTGTTATATAGTGATCATTCTGCATTTATGAATCCAGATATATTTTAATAAGTTCTACTCCTTCCTCTAGTAAAAATGCAAGTACTAGATGCTTAATAGGGCTTGCAGAGATCTGGAGTTGATGGGTAAAATTTGGAGCATGTGATGGTGTCATGCACTGAATCACATTTTGCCTTTCACATATGGATCTCTACACAGCTGTAATTCCAAATATATTATAAGAACCTGCAAGAGAAGCTCAGTAGGAATAACAGTAGCCTGTTTTGTGCGTCTGTGTGCAAATCATTAAGGTGCCTAAAGTGACAAGCCTGAATTAATTCTTGGTAGCATGGATTTTATGGATCATTCCATAGCACAAAAGATAAGATCCTGCCCACCACGTATGGAAAGCTACTGTAACTTGAGAGGGAGGTCCTTTTCCCATTCCATGAGCAGGACTGAGGATGACCAAAAGGGTGGGAGTGGGGAGGTTAGGCCTTAAAAAGCGGGAGACTAGCTATACTATGGATGT
The DNA here is from genome assembly GCA_032468235.1 of Pseudoxyrhopus heterurus. NCBI lineage: Eukaryota > Metazoa > Chordata > Lepidosauria > Squamata > Pseudoxyrhopus > Pseudoxyrhopus heterurus. The sequence goes on from JANHJO010004425.1 coordinate 54,678, forward strand.
AGTAAGAGTTGGATTCAAGGATTCAAGGCAATCATGATAGAGATTATTCCAAAGATGTACAATTTAGTTTAATTCTTAACCTGTTCAAGTGTATTGGGATTTCAGCTATAGTGAAATATATCTAGACCAGTACTGCTTGTTCCGGACAGCAAACATTTAAAAAAGGAAACACCCATACATAAGGCAACGTATGGCTTTACTGGTTCTTTCTTACAGTCGGAAGTTTGAAGATCAGTGCCTTTGAATAACTTTGTTGAGGGAGTAACTGCTGCAACTCCTGAGTTCTGAAGCAATATAGAAAGAAGTATTAGAAATTATATTCAGCTTTCAGCAGAGTTGTGGGGACAGGTGTGAAATAAGAGGTTGAATCATAAGGAAAGTGGGAGTTACCTTTCAGTTATTTTAGAGGAGACATATTTGTTGGGACAGTCAGAATACTGTCCTTTGTCCCAAAGTCCCTAATCCAGTAGGCTTTTTTGGCAATTGATTTTTGCCAAGCAAGATCCAACCTCTATTGTATGCGAAATCTTACAGTTTTACTTAAAAAAAAAAAACCTAAATAATTAACAGTTTCTTAAGGTTGAATGTAAAAGTGGCATTTGTTTGAAAATTAAGTTGCTGTTCTTACATAAAACTGCAGCTTTTGCAGTTGAAGTTACACTTACCAAGTATAAGCTAGTTTAAATAAGGAATTGGAGAGTTTGCTATGGAAAGTAGATAACAGACTTGTAACTTGAGGAGTGGCTGGTAGGTTGCCTCCCTAAATGTTCTTTGCCACCCTTGAATGTCAACTTGGCATATACTCTTAAGTTTTCTCTTTCTTTCTGCCTCTCCTCCCCACTTCCCATCCTTTCAAGATAGTTCTGAACGGAACCAGAGGTGGCTATGTTAAGACTTAACATGGGACAAAAAGAAGAATATACTAATGTGCTTTAAAGCAGCTAAAGTAATCTGGTACTGTTCTGATTTAGAGCTGCACAATTTCTGTTCTACCAAATGGTGGTATAGCTCATAAAGTGCTTGACATATTTTATATTTCTACAGTCCTGTAAATCTGTAAGTCTTCATACATAGAGACAGGTGGATTGAATTTGGATAGGTAGGGTATAAATTATATAGACTGAATCTACTGTAAAATCTACGTGCACTGAAAGCAAAAGATTTTGTTAACAGAAGCAGCTAGAGATCTCTGTGTTTGAATGCAGATAGATTCTGACGACAAGGTTAGAATTGTATCAGCTCCAAGTCACTGCTGATACACCAACAGTTTCCCCTTGAGAGCATAATTCCTCTGACAGCAATAGTTCCGTGTAACTAATGTATATCACTACTATATGCAACAAATGTGGCATGACAATTTACCTATTCATAACATGTCTGGAACCATGTTTTATAATGAGCCTGCTCTTTTTATATTCGTCACTCTACCACTTTGATGACATGACCTTATCAAGATACTTATTTTTCCAAGTAATTTCTGATTACTGTTTCTTCTTGTTTTGTTTCTGTGCTCCAGTTTACTCAGTACTATACACTCATATATATATATACACATTTGAAATACTTGTACTTACAGCAAGGATAATATGTATAACTTAGATACTTTTGAGGAAAAAATATATGAACATTAATAATAAAAGATACGTTTTCTGAATATGGCTTATTTGAGATTATTTCTGTTCACCAGGAAGTTCATAAATAAAGCTTTTTACACAGAGAACAATAGCCACGCATTGCACCAATCTATTTTTGATACATAAAACTCAAAGTCTGCACCAGGCAGGCCTAGAACAGAATCCAAAGGGATATTTTTTTTTCTAATACCATGTTATGTACTTTGGCTTCCTAGCAAAACTGTTTTGAAAAGCAGGATGGAATAATAAGGAATTGACCTGGCCTGGAGAACTATAACCGTGTTTGAAAAGAAATAAATGTTAAACTTAATTTTCCGCATAATATGGAATTATTATTTCTAAGGTTATCAGAAATTCCACATCCATTACAAGTTTTTAAAAAATGTTGAGTACATCTACAGTTCTTATTGACTCCATACTTTGCCCAGCATTCACACCATAATGTGCTTGTTTATATAATTTATATATTGTCCATAAATCACTATAGATGCCATCTATTCCATTAACTTTTATTTATTTATTTATTTGTCAAAAACATACATGGTCATATAAAAGTGGAAAACAGGACATGAACAAGAATTATATATAAATAATTAGGGGTAACAATAGGACAGGGGCGATAGGCACGCTGGTGCACTTATACATAATATAAAAAACACAGCGCAGCCGAGATCATAAAATGACCAGCATTAAAGCCAAAAGACGAGTCCTTCACACACCCGAGGCCCAGGCACAAAGCCAAATTTTTGGAAGGGCAGCAGGGTTGGGACTAATCTAATCTCGGAGAGAAGGAGGTTCCGAAGGATAGAGCCTGAGCAGAACAGTATCTCCTGGGCCCCACCATGTGACACCCAGCAGGCAGCTCTCCTGCTGGACCAGTTCCTGCCCATGAAACCCCTTTATTCTTAAATACTTTTGGAATTGCTTGGGGAATTATTATTATCCACCTACTTTCCAAGCAATTCAGAAAGATGCATGTAATGAATTTAATTACTGAATAATAAAAAGACACCACCTATTGCAAATCTGGGTTCCAAAAAGTTTAACAAAATGAGTCTCAATGAACCAAACTGAAATGGTCCAGCTTTGTGCTCACTCTCTCATACATCATAACTATACAAGTAAGAAAGGGAAACACGAAAAGGCAAGCATCTGCTCCAGCATATGTGGTTTGTCTGCTCCAGATATGTGGTTTGTCAGATAACAGGTTTTCTTGGCAACTGAAACTAATGACAACCTTTCAGATACCCATTTCATCATTTATATGACAAAGACCAAGAGAACAGGAGGCAAATAACTTAATATGGATACACATTGCCTCAGCAACTTTATGGAATAATTACCATTGTTTAAAAAAAACAGCCATTTTACTCAAAATTCAATGTTTTTTAAAGTTGATTGTGACATACAAAAAAATATATATATATTGAACATCCTTCAAAGTGATTTTGCTTGTTGGTCCAGAGGCAGAATAGGATAGACAGATGCATCCCCGGATTCAGTGCAGAAAAAATATATTTTTTTGTAACTGAAATATACAGACGTGCAGTCTTAGAATCACTGTGGGAAATCTATGCATGAAAATTGAAAAATGCCAAATTCAACTCTGATCTGTTCCCACTAGAAACAGAAATGCAATTGCATAATAAAACGAATGCTAACAGGAAGCATCTTTTGCCCTCTGTTTTTCCAGCTTGCTCATTGTTTTTCTTCCCCAACTGGAATAGTTTTTCTATCCAGAAATACAAGATGTGTTGAGACTGAAGCATGGAAGCCAGTACTGTATTTTAAACAGCTTTAATCAAATGCAGTTTAACGCTGTTAAAATTGTTTCATCCTTTGAGGTGACCGCATGCCACAGATTTCATCTGGCATTTCTTGAACAGCAAAAAATATTTTGATGAAGAACTATAAAGCCCGCCCTATTGACATTATAGTCTTACTAAAGCAGAATGCATCCAACTCCTTCAGCCATTCTTGATTTCCCCTTATTTTTTGGCTGATCTTATCAACAGCTTTATTTTTTCATATACTATGTAAAAGATCATGATGCAGGCATTTTTCTCTAAGCTATGTATCAATTACCCCTGAAGAAAAATTGCTATACAAAATGACAAAAGTATTTCAAGTATTATGTCGGATAGTTCACAGCAGTGTTTGAACAAATTTTGAACAGTTCTATTTGGAATGAGTCTCTATACAGTCCGCAACTCTTAAGAAATTTGGCTTTCATTTACTTCACATCTTTTTTTTTTCCCCTGAGCATTCAGGGTGGCTTACGGAGAGTCTTTTCTGTGCCCTTCCTGTCAATTCTGAGAGTCAAGGTGAGCTAAGAGTGATGCACCCAAAGGCACCTACTGAGCTTGAGGTCAGATGGGTATTACCAACTTCAGCTTCCTGGTCCAACACCTATACCACTACAGTACATCTTGGAGTAGTTTGCAGGACCACCCAACTCTATAGTTCCATGCTGTCCTATTGATGTCAGTATGAACAATAAAAATGCAGCACTATGGAATTATTTTAATGAGAGAAAATAGTCCCCATTTTCTTCATATGAATCTTCCTGGGATTTAGGGTGCAGGTAAGAGGATTATGAATACATATATATAGCATATATATGCCTATTGATGTGCAAGCAACTTTGCAGCGCCCCCCCATGTCCTTCAGGGTCCAAAATTCTGCAATTTTCAATCAACAGACAACTCTCCCTCCCCATCCAACAATCTCAGAATTTGACTGTCAGCAATGCCTGATACAGGATGGCTCATTCTGTCCTGCAGCAACCAAGATGTCTTAAAGTCACATGAATAGGGAGATGAGTGGTGCATAAATTATTAAATAAATAAATAAATAAAGGGAAGCTGCCCTTTTCATCCCCACTTCTCTTGTACAGTATACACAAAAGCTCGAGACCAGCATCAGTGGCACCTTTAATTGTGAAGGGGGCAATGAAAAGTACACAAGAGAAAAACAAGAGGTTCTGTTTTTTGCAACTTCCCAGGCTCTGGTGAGTCATTTGCATGGTAAGGTAAAGGTTCCCCTCGCACATCCGTGCTAGTTGCTCCCAACTCTAGGGGATGGTGCTTATCTCCGTTTCAAAGCCGAAGAGCCAGCGCTGTCCGAAGACATCTCCGTGGTCATGTGGCCGGCATGACTAAACGCC
>JANHJO010004425.1:85029-97917 GCA_032468235.1 Pseudoxyrhopus heterurus
TTCCAAACATTAGGGGTGCTCAAAAGTTGTGACATGCCTTGGGGATTGTAAAGATATTTTGGTTACTATAATATAATTTAGATGTACTTGATAAGGAACTACAGAATTATAGTAATTTTTTGTTTCATGAGTGTCCACTCAATTTCGCTCTGAACATCCACACACTATTTAATTTTAATCCAGAGCAAAAAAGCTGCCCATCCATGATCTATTTATTCCCAGAATCTTTCAAGAAATTCCAACAAATCTAAAACTTTGACAGGAAATATCAACAGGAAATTTATGTAGAACTTATTACAAATAAGAAATAAAATCCATAGTTTTAATATATCACATTAGATTTACCTGTATAGAGGTATTGCAGAAGGGAACTAAAGGCTGCTGGATTGATCTGTGTATACGGAACAAATGAGTTATATACAAACTTTTGAAAGATATAATAATATGTTTAATGAGACCTAAACTAGAAAGTAAACAGGGCCTAGAATTCTGTTGGCTGACTTGCGCAGCTACAGCTGGTGCAAAATGCAGATTCATTTGCAATATTGGCAAGTCTCATTATGCCCTATAATGGTTATAACACCCCTGCTACAATGGATGCAGTGTTTACTACTTGGCTTCTGGCTGTAATTCAATATGTTGTTGGTTTATCATCTACAAAGCTCTGCATGGCATAGGCCTAGCAATTTGAAGGACCATATGCCTCCTCTGGGGTCCACTCACCCTGAGAGCTCTGACAGTTGGCTTGCTTCAGATTCCATTAATTAGGCAAGGTCATCTATGGGGAACCTAAAAAGCAGGATTACTCTGTTGCTGGATCTGCCTGTTAAAACAGCTCCCTCCCCTATCACTCCAGAAATCCACGTGGCTCCCACTTTGTCCATATTCAAGCATTTTCTAAATTTCCCCCAGCCTTGAGTTAAGATGGAGTTAAGGCCTCTTTGAGGGGAATGTTTAAGGATAGCTTTGTTCTACTGGCTGGCCACTGTTTGATGAATATTGTTTCTTTTTACAGACTTTTTCACTTTCTGAATCTGATCAGAGCCAGTTGGGAGTTGACTGGCCATAAAAATAAGCAAACAAGTTTAAAACTTCCCTTCAGCAAATTTTAACGGCAAGAAGCCATCTATTTACAAATTATGTAATCAGTTGGGTCAGATTTAGGAATATACAACAAGGCGGCAGAAGCAGACTCCTTATCCTGACACTTTTGCCATCTTAAGGAGGACACATTAAGCGCCCAGGTAACATTTGCTGAAGGCTGAATGTTTTGCATGACAAATGAGTTGGGAAACTCATTTGTCTGGTTTCCCATAATTCTAATAAAAAGTGTTTTATGAGATCTAGACTGCTCATGAGAGATCACCTTTCTGATCTCATTTTCATTTTAAAATACTGAAGAGAAATATAAAACAGAGGCTCAGTTTTCAGTACCTCTTAGTTCTAATTCACCTGCACTGCAGATTAATGTATCTGAAAGTGGAAATGTGTGATACTTCTGTTAGCATGATCTTAGTGGTAACCCATAATTCCATCACTTTGCAATACAATTTGTTGGGATCTGTTTTTGACAAATGACAAGTAAGAAAGTCTCAAATGTAAAAATATTCAGGGAAAAAAAAACAAAGATTGGGTTTCTTACCAATGGATGTTTCAGTGCTATAACATTTTTCCCCTTCCACTTGGTCTCAAACATTTCTGCAAAATATGCACTTCGAGCACCCAGTACACAACGATGAGCACAGAAAGACTTCCCATGAACAATAAAAACAATGTCACTGTGGTAACCCTGTTCTAGAAGCCTGCAAGGAGATTGAGAGGGAAAAGTAGTTTCATGCTTAAACAAGAACAGTATGGAATAATTCAACTTGACATTTCTACACACTGAGAGGATACATCACGTTCTTTCCCCCCCAAAGAAAAAGATTAAAGCTGTAAAATAGCATTATTAATATTGTATTTGATATATTGTATTTATTTTTTTTATTGTAGTGTTGTTACAGTTTTTACTCTGGATGATAAATTCTAAAGATATAACACCAGTCACAACTGTGTGAAGAGAGAACAGCTTTAAACACCACTGTAGTTTTTTTTACACACTCCATCTCCTTAACCACTTAAATTCCTGGCAATCAAATCCTGCGCTAATCCTCTCCAAAGGCCTTTAAAGAAGCTATGTCTTTCCCTGGACTTCCACAGTAACTGCACAAACCATCTCTTCAACTCAAATACATATTTTTCTGATCCTGGGCAAGTCCAGGCAAAGGTATGGCTTCTTTAAAGAGCAACAGACAGCTAGGGAGAAGGACTAAACCCTGCATACTTCTATATAACAGAGTGCCATAACTTAAAATCGTCACTTTTATTGCTATGGGAAGGCATGATAAGAAATAAAAGACAATTATACAGTCCCCTCTGAAGATGACTCTTTTGCCAACATCAGAATAAATCTCTTTACCGCTGAAGAAATGCATCATAGTAGTCCCTCTTCATGCACTTTGCTGTGATCTGCTTATATTCCTTCAACACTCGCCGAATAGTATCATTCAGAGCTCCATATAAGCAACGTTCACCATCAAATGTGTTTGCTTCACATTTTGCACCTGTAGGGAAGATCAGTTTACATAATGTAAACATATACCACATGATATAACACATTTTATCAGTACTATTTTTGGAAGGGTGACTGACAGAAACCAAATAACTTCTATAGAGTCCTTAGATATCACTGCAATTTTTTTTAGGTCCAAAAAAAAGCTTACGAAATAGAATTAAATTCCATGCAGTGTCATCCACTTAAAGAGCTCATTTAAGACTATGGAGCAATATTTTAGAGAAAATACATTTTTATTGAGCGTGAATTATAAAATGAAAACAGAAATCCTGTAGTGAACAAATTTAGGTCCTCAAAATATTAGAATATTACATGACACTACTCTATTTGGCTGAAACAATAGAGAAAAATCAATTCACATACAGAATACATGTAGAAAAACAATAAAATAATTTGTCATTACATTGAGTTGAGTATACTATAATAATACTCTCAGCTACATTACATTTCATTTCTAGGTAGCTGGCTACAGCTTCTGTTAAATTCTTTAATTGTAAAATATTTTATATCTGTATCTCTAATTTTAAAAAAGCAGCAAGTCACCCCAAGAAAATCTTCATGTATTAGGACATGAATCTGCTTTGTCATTTAAAACACAATCTCATGTTTTAATGTCTGATCTTTATTTTCTTAGGTAACTTTCCTATTAGAAGAATTGTATAAAGCTAACTGCATTCCTTTTTAATATATTTTCCTTGCAATCAAATTATTACAAAACAGTGTATTAATTCTCAAGAACATATGGGTAAAGACATGGGTGAGCAATAGCTTAGTTTAGATGGATTTCTATGCCAAACAGCTATTCTTAGTTTTCACGTTTCTTCTACTATCCACTTCATAGATAACAACAGCTGGCCATTTCTAGCTTGCTTTTAAAGTGAATGTATTTCTGGTATAAAACCTGGTCCAGTTAGATCTCCCTCTAATCTAGTTTATCCTTTTAGTGGTATTAATATGAAATGGAACAGAAACTATGTTACATAAAATGTCACCAAGTACTCTCCAACCTTCTAAAACAAAAACTCAGACCCACAAACAGAAAGAGGGGAAGACTTTCTTTGGTGTTGGAAACAAGTTGAAAGGAACTATAGTTTTCATCATAGTGAGATTATAAACTGACTTTACAGTTCCAGTTCTAGAGGGCATAAAGTGACAACATATATTTATTTCTAAAAGAATATATCAGTTTTCTTACCATTGGCTAGAAGATATTGCACAAGTTCTTCATGTCCACAGAGGCAAGCATAATATCTATAAAAGAGAACAAAGAATGAGATCAGACACTTGAAGATGTTTTAATATCTCCCTCTCAATCTCTGTTGGAACTAAACATACTGAGATCCTTTAGCCCAGGGATGTCAAACTCGCAGCGTCACGGCATCATCATGTGACGTATCGGGACTTTTTTCCTCTTTGCTAAACCGGGTGGGGGCGGGGCCAGCACGTGACACATTCGGCCCGCGGGCCGTGAGTTTGACACCCCTGCTTTAGCTGTTCTTTGTAGGCTTGTTTTTCTGGCCCTTCACTATCCTGATATCCTTCCTTTGAACTTGTTCTCCTTGTCCTTCGTATGGACAAGACACAGTACTCCAAGTGAGGTCTGACCAGGGCAAAGTAAAGTGGAGCAATCATTTCCTGTGATTTATATTTTATGCTTTTATTAATGCATCCAAGTTAGCAACTGTTTTTTAAGCAGCTGCATCACACTGCTAGCTAACCTGTAACCTTCTATCAGCAAGGACACCCAAATCACTTTTAAATGTACTACCGTCAAGCCAGGTCTCCCCCACCACATTAAGATATTACAGGCATCTTCACTTAACTACTGGGCTAAGTTTATAACCAGTCGAAGTTAAAACATCCTCAGAATGGGCATTTTACAGCCCATAATGCATCCCCAGCAGTTATAAAGGGTAATGCAATGCCTCCTGCAACCACCTGACTGCATGTTGGGTAAGCCAGCTTTATGAACAATTGTGAATTCCACAGTCATGTGATTTGTGATGTTTTTTGCTCATTTTCTGGCCAAACAAAAGCCCAATCAAATGAATTGCTTTTCTTAAAAACTATGGCATTCGCTTAAAGACCACGGTGGAAAATTCCTTCTGATCACACGAGTGCTTTGAATTATAACTCCAATGACTTATGACCCTAATTCCAAGCTCAATTATGGTTGTAAGTTTAGGGCTACCTCTACAATCATCATGATAAAGCACTCAAATAGCCAAAAGTGTTGCTGCATTTGCCACGGATTATCCCTATATTATCAAGCTTTCAAAGTCAAGCTTATTTTCATAAAGTTGTTTAATTGGGTTATATATATACAAAATATTTTAAAATAAAAAAATAATAATTATTCAGTTCCACTACAGTGTAGGATGACACTCCCAATAAAACTCAAGATTAAAATTATGCAAGTGTAGAAAATTATATATATATAATATATATAATTAGGAACCAAGATAACTCTAATTGTATCACTGAGCTCACACATCATTTTAAATCATAATGTGGCGGCCTATTTGGTATTACCTTTGCATATTTTAGGGGCAAACTCATGTAGTTTATTTAGTAACTCATTATGAGAAAAAAACAGCATAGCATGATAGTCACACAATGGAATATAATGTATTACCTGGTATTCCCTCAGTTGGGAAGAAAGAACTCATCTCCAATAAACAAACCAAAAAAATGATACATTTGATATATATTTTAATGCCCTGCTCCTTTTATGCAAGATTTCCAGAACAAATTACATAAATAATAAATATTTTAAGCAGCAATTTCTTATGAGAAAAAGCATTTGGCCTTAGATTTAAACATACAGAACTGTGTATACTTAAATATCTTGTCTTAGTTCTAGAAAGATAGCCAGGTTACTGCCAGAAAAAGTTTGCCAGTAGAATTCATTCTACAATAAGAGCCCTTTTCCCAGTCTCATCTTTAGGAATCAAGATAAAACAAAGTTTAAGTAAGTTGTCCAGAAGTTGCTTAAGATTTTAAGGCAAAACCACCACTTTGATTTTTTTCCCTAGATTCAGACTGGTAACTAAAACTACTGTTTCAGGACTGATGTAATACACAACTTTCTGAAAGATACTTGGATAGCCAGCAGACATCCTCACCAATCTCACAATGTTGTCTTTCAACCATTGTTGTTGTTGCGAAGTCGTGCCCGACCCATGGCGACCCCATGGACAATGTTCCTCCAGGCCTTCCTGTCCTCTACCATCCCCTGGAGTCCATTTAAGCTTGCACCAACTGCTTCAGTGACTCCATCCAGCCACCTCATTAAGAATTGAAAAAAAGTGTGTGTACACTCTTGTAAACTGTGTTATGAATTTATGAATAAAAGAAAAGTATTGGAGGAATGGCAGAACTCCAGCTGTTGGCAGTCTAAGAGCTGTTGGGCAACAATTTTTTAAAAAAAAAATACAGTAAAACGTCTTCTGTCTGGATGCCAGAGGTCAGCTGCAATGAGGGAAAGTCATCAATACTTGCATAATAAAGAAGACATGGAACAGAGATGGTGTTGATTTTCTGACTATTGACAGCGAAAGAGAAAAAAATGTACTTTTGAAACTGCAGTTCTTTTTAGTTCAGTTAACTATTAAATTTCTTTCCATCATATTATAAAAGAAATATAAAAAGACCAAATTGTCATAGTATCCAAATGCATTGGAATGTTTATAAAGTACTAAACTCTATTTTGCATGATTAAAGGTGTCTTTCAAAGTTCAATCCAGTCCTGTGAATTTTTTTTAGGGAAAAGAAACAAGCAACTAAAAACAAAATACAGCCCAAGACCCTTCTTTTCTACAGATTCTGACATATGGCACATTATTGTAATTTATATACTGTATAAATTTATATACTGTATAACATTGCAGTACTATAAATTGATCGTGAATTTCTATAATTTCTTTCCCTCCCCTTTCTGAGGAATGAAACTATGATTTCATTGGAATTAGAGCTGGTCATGAAATAAATATACCAATGAATAATTTTAATAATTGTGTTTTAATTTTTATTTCCTAGCGCTTTATGGTTCTACAGCGGACCACTGCAGGGCTGTCCAGACGAAATAGGGAGCAAAGGCCAGAATGAGTCCTGACAGGGTTCCCACTTGGCCTGAACAAGCCTCTCAATTGTTGTGTGTTTGTTTGTTTTTGTGTGTATGTGTGCATCACCCTGCCCACTTTGAGAAACTGCATTGCAAGATTAGCCCCATGAGACAGAGCATGCTCCACAAAGGATGGGAAAAATCGGCGTAGAGAAGATTTGTACCAAAATTCGTTCGGCTATTTGGTCTTTTTGCATAAGTATATAAAAGCATCAAAGGGGTGCTTTTCGTGCATAAAATATATTCATTTTCTAGATATCATGCAAATAACAGCCCGGAGGTTAGAAAATACTGACCTATTTTCTCCCTTATTTCTTTCTGTGCTGGAGAAAGTCAACTTAGTGCCATCATGCAAGGCCTGCTGTCACTTTCTGAGAGAGCAGCCCTGTCCTTTCCTGAAAGTTCACTTTTTTTTAAGACCCCAAGGGAAAGATATTTTCCTCCCATCAAAGGACAAGCGGCTTCATGGAAATAATTCATGCAATCAATCTTATTTTCTCTTTCCTCCTCACTATTCTGACGTTAGGACGAATTTCATTTTGCTAGTCCCCTCCCATGCCTTCCTAATCGACTCAAGGCAGTTTACATTAAAAGTTAAAACATTTAAATATGGTGAGATAAAATAGAAAATAGCATTAAGATCAACATAAAACCCATATTAAAAGTATTAAATATTTAAAGGGAGGCTGCACAGAGGGTTTCTTAGGATGTCTTAAAGACCCCTATGGAAGGTTCGTCTACAGCGAGCGTGTTTAAGAAGTGAAGTGTGAAAAAATTGGGTAGCTTTTGAAGGCTTTTGTTTACACCCAACAAATTCCCCTTCAGTGGTTGGTTCTTCTCTCCCTGAGGATTTGGTTAGCCTCTCAGCAGCTTGTGTTCTGTTGATAGCAGATGCACCGTGTGTACATGTGGATATGGAATTGCAAATGAGTTTTGAAGATTTCTTGCTTGTGATGTGTGGCTGTGTTGTCACCTGCCTGACAAGGAAGGTAGATTAGGTAGGAAAAGGAATATCCATGTGGCTGCTCAGAATATAGAGGGAGGGAGTTGCAAAGGGAGAGGAACATTTCTATGAATTTGTCTGTTTGAGAACCCAGATTGTTGAGGGCAATATGCTGATTCTGTAAACTCTTAGAGACAGCTGTAAAAAGCACTGATAAGCAGTATATAAATCTAATGCTATTGCTATTGCTATTGTTTGGGACCAATTGGGATCTGGGTTTTTCTGGAATCTGCCCATGAGCAGTCTGGGCAAACTGTAGGCAGACATGGCTCAAAATGTCACAAGGAAATCATCCCACAAGCATTTGCATTTGATGATTCTAGATGCAGGGCCAATGAGATGTAGAATAAAAAACTGAGCAGAATATAGATTGTTCTCAAGAGCCGTAGAAATGCAAATGAGAAAGCATGGTAGACATGCCTCATTAATTCAATCCACCTACAAGCTAAATAGACTCAAACTAATGGCTGATTATGAACAAGTCATGAGCAAAAGGTAGATTGCTTTTCTCTGTAAACCGTTTGAAGGAAACTTCAATAATGGCCGAAAAGTGGCACAGGTGAAAATTTTGGGGCCAAACATTCTGTACTTTAACGTAACCCAGACATGAAAGCCGATTTTTAAAAAAATCATATTCCCTATGCATACCTACCAGAATAGTGAAAGCAGTGGCATTCCTTGTGAAACTCTATGTAAGTAAAAACTGAATGCTGAAGAAACAGGAGAGAAAAAGAATTGATGCTTTTGAGCTTTGGTGTTGATGAAGACACCTGAGAACACAATGGAATAGCCAAGAAAAAAACACAAATAGATAATCAAACAAATTCAACCTAAGTTCTCACTCCAGGCACAAATGATCAGAAATTATCTTACTCTAGACCAGGGGTGTCAAACTCGATTTCATTGAGGGCTGAATCAGGGTTGTGTTTGACCTCGGAGCTGGGGTGGGCATGGCCAGAGTGGGCATGGCCAGTTTGATGTCACTCATGTCAGGGGCACCTGTGGTGGCCCAAGCACTCTGCCAGCAAAAATAGAGCTCAGGTGGGCCGTGCATGCCCCCTTGGGCCTCATTTTCAGCCACGATGGCCTCCTGCAGAGGGCTGCAGGAGGCCATTGTAGCAAAAAATGGGTCCTGGGAGGGCAGCATGCAGCCATCCCGAGCTCCGTTTTCATTGGCAGAGGCACTGTGGGCCGGTCCTTCACTGTTTCCAGAGCGGCCCCATGGGCCAGATCTAAGCACCCTGCAGGCCGGATCCAGCCCCCAGGCCTTGAGTTTGACACCCCTGCTCTAGACACATTATTCAAAGACCGGACTCTTTGGAGAAGGCTTTCATGTTGGTAGAAGAGAATAGGTTGAACATCTGGAACATAAAGGGGACTCATTGGCAGCCTGATTGGGAGAACCAAATTAGAGACAGATTGTCATGGAGAAAATCAGTCTATATGGATGGCAGATAATAAAATGGACATGCCTAAGTACCCAGTGCTTTTTACAATTCAGGAAATATTATCTTATTTGTGTGGTGCAATGTAAATTAATTGCTTTTCTATATACATTTCTTAACAGTCCAAATGAACTTCAGGATAAGTAACATGTAGGTGGGTTATAAGCAGCATGCAATTCATTGAAATTGTTTTCTATTGATTTAATTAATACAATGTGGGAATGTGCAGTATATTTAAAATGTTTTGATAAACTGAAACTGATAGTAATGATGAGCTCTCTAATCAGTGGTGCAATAAAGATTATTATTATTATTAAAGTAAGATATCAATTTTTATTTTTGGCAGAGGGTAAAAATTGTGAGACCTACTCTAAAATTCTAAATTTGGATTTCCAAAATAATTTTAACCGAGTTTTAAACTTAGGAGTTTTTTTAAGAGAGTAGTCCAAACAAATTAAACAATTATCTTTAAGAAATCATATTTATCGTGTTTTCATTTATTTATTAAGATTTATATGCCGCCCTACTCCCGAAGGACTCCAGGCGGCTCACAACATCTCAATTAAAATACATTAAAAACAGTTAAAACATTAAAAAAACATTCAGTAAAAATCCTTAAGATTTCTAAAAAACCCGTCTCAGATAAAATCCTCAGCCCCAAGCTTGTTGGCATAACCAGGTCTTAACCGCTCGGCGGAAGGTTAACAGGTCGGGAATGATCCTAATCCCAGGGGGCAGTTAGTTCCAGTTCTAAAGCTATACAGAAGATCTGTATTGAGAACATGAATTTCCTGAAGTTATTCGATTTCACCGGACTTGGATTGATCTTTGCAAAGAGAAGTTCAAAACAAAATAATGATTTGGTTTATTTTAATAATTAACAATGAAAAAAAATATTTTTATGATTAATCCAAGTTTTGTTACATCAACATCTTTCTCCACATGAAAAAATGTATATTTAAAGCTGATCTAGAAGCATTCCCTTTCCAAACAAATCATAATCAAATATTCTCATTTGTGCAAAACAGTAACAAGTGTCAATCTGAAAAAAAAATGCCTTTATCTTAAAAATAACTACAAATCTGCACAGGAAATACCAAAAACTTTATTTGGTGTACCCCATTGTTTTCTTTTGAAGGAAATCTGAGACCACAGTGTGGGGGATTACAGACAAGCCCATACACAGTAGCTGCACATCACAATTCATTTTTGTGGATTACAACAAGCATTCTTATGATTTAGTACAGAAATGTTCTGCAAGTAGAAAAAATGAGAGTTTTCTCAAGCTATACAAGATCAGATGAATATGTGTTTTACATATAGTATTAAAAATAAGGAACCGAATCAGTTCTATCCCCCAGCTAAGGTTGCAAACTCTGGAATGTTCAGCACACAAAAGATTTTTTAAACTCCAAACATAATTTAAGTGCTTTTCATGTGCAAACTGTTACTGACTAAAGCTTTTCAACAGTTATGTAATTACAGATATAAACACTGCCTGCAAAGATAGTAGAATATGCTATAGAATCCCATTACATTTGCTAAATTTTCAGAAAAAGAAATGCTTTATGTCACTCTAATAGTCTCTCCTGATGAAGTTATTCTGATTGAAGGCATTTTACTTGTAGGAAATAGACCACTCTTTGACTGAAGCATCATGTGATGTTGTTACCAAGGTATTTTCATCCAGCCATGCTAAACCGCTAATGTGATGTAACCTGTGTGCATCTAGCAAAGAAAAGATGAAAGAGAAATGTGAGTAGTTACAATCTTGTCCAATTGTTTAGATGCATTCTGAAAAAAAGCTTAGCACTAATATGACTTTCAGTCTGGCTAGCCATATAATTGCTTCCTTGGCTAATATTGTTTGCTCACCTTGCACATCTCTGCTAAAAAAAGTTGGATTTGGTACTTAATTCCTTTTCTGAGGCTCTTATGGTTCTTCTCTTTTAACATTAAACAGATTACAGGCTTTCCTTAAACACCAAGTCTCATGAAAAGAGCAGGAATTTAATTTGCCAGAAAGCAGCTTCCGAATGAAAAAAGGGAGAAAATTGTTTATAGGAACTGCTATTTAATAGCAGAACCAATGACTCATAAAAATGGTAGGAACTCCTTCCTTGGACATTTCAAAGCTGAAACTATATGGAATCTATTATGGCTTTCTATGCTGAGAAATGGCTCTAGAAATTGAGTAAACTGAATAAAATGAATGAATGAATGAAAGAATGTATTGCCCCTTTGGTTTCTCAAATTCTACAATTCTTATGGGAGAAGAAACAGGAAAGATAAAAATGCATGGACTGGGCACTCTCCTTCAATTAAGTCTTGTAGAAACAACTGATTTTAGAATTTCCAACTAACTGTGGAAAATTTTATTTTCAAATTCTAAAATTTCTCTTGAAAACTTCGATTTTGTCTATCAAACAGAATGTAGCAGAGGATAAGTAATATAGATGTCACACCATCTTTTTCAATCAATTTCAGCATTAATTCTTTCAAAGAAAAAAAAGCCTGAATCACCTGGTATTTTAACTCTGGTTTCTGGGTCACTTAGAGTCCATACATTCACCAACATGTCCATGCCACCAGTAGCAAAGTGCTCATTATCAGGGGACCAGGCAACACAAACTATTTTTGCATGATGGCCATAGAATACATTATGTTCCTATTCAGAAAAAAATACAGTATTTTTAATCCCCAAATTAAATTAATTATTTTTATTATTATGGTTTGTCACACAATCAGCCAGATGTTCATACTTGATTTGGCATTTTTGTCTACCTATGGAGTCCTGTCCAAGGACATGGGATAAGCAGATGTGGATATTTGATGGTATTAAAGGTATATTGTGGGATGTAAGCTGTTCTGAGTAAAGCTGCCTTTTGCAATTTACTGGTGATGATTAATTATTTAATTATTATTCTAATAATTATTCAACCATTTATGTACTTTCATGCTCTAATTACACCAAAGGTATAAGCAAAATCAATGTAGGTGAGTAAATAATGCAAGATTACATTTGATAACTACATTTAAATGGTTATGCATATTTTTTTTAAAAATGGAGGAATAGGTTCCAACAATAAACTTTGATTTGATCATTTCAATCTATCAATACTTTCATTAGGCAACATAGTTCTTCCAAAGTACATCTTAATTACCAAAACTATAGGCCAGCAGCCTTTATACTAATAAATCTGCTTATGAGGATTGACCATAAACCTACCAGATGCCACTGCAAACTGATTAGAATAGAGACATGTGGCAGAACTACTATTAAGCTTTCTATTTAAGACTTGAAACTAAAAACCCAGTTGGAGATGATTAATATAGTTCTTACCCCATAATCATCAGCAACGCTGAACACTGTGACTACTTTGTTTGCATCTGTCACAGCTAGGAAAGCTCCATCAGGAGAATATGCCAGGTCAGTTACTGGTCCTTTGGCCTCCAGGACCTTCTCTTCACTTTTTAAAGAAGCTCCATGAATTGCATATAAATGCACTTTCCCATCCTGGAGATACAAACATAGTAAGTTTAAGCATGCACCCAAGGAAACAGTGGCTACGTTCAAATTTGATGGATACTTTAAAAAGAGAGAGGCGAAAATATGACACTTTGGCCAATAGCAATAGCACTGTATTTATATACCGCCTATCAGGGCTTGCAACTCTCTCTAAGCAGTTTACAATGTCAGCAT